>CAVNYN010230582.1:0-29910 GCA_963692815.1 Nyctanthes arbor-tristis
TCAGACGTGTGCTCTTCCGATCTCCAGTTGCGCTGTTATCCACTTATTGGTTGAATTCGGAGCTCTCCTTTTCTTAGAAAGACCAAATGGCTGCATAATGACATATCATATTTAAAATTTTTATGTATTCTAACATTTCTAATGCAATTTTATTTTCAAAAATTCATAGTATAAAAAAATTTTCAGAGACGCTATCCGTGAACCCCCCGAAAGGGGGCTCCGCCCCTTCCAACCCCCAAGATCCCACCATCTAATTGTGAAGAAAACCAATCCAAGCAAAAGATGTTTGAAGAAATTTACAATCTTGTCTATAGAATTGAAAACTAAGCTACATCTCCAAACAATTAGTGCCCCACGCCAATGCCTCATCTGCAAAATAAGAAGCAAAATATGAAAACCTTCTCATTTCTTGGACACAACAGAAAGATAATGATGAAGATTGTACTGGTGTAGTAGCAATAGCTATTTCAAAGTCCTTCTTGAGTCACATGAACCCTCATCTCTCTCAAAGCAAACATACTGGCTTATGTGCAAACAGCCTTAAGCTCAGCGCCAGATGCTCCATTCATTTTCTCAGCAATTTTCTTCAGATCAATCTCCCTCATCAAATTCATTTTCCTCGAGTGTATCTTCAAGATGTCAAACCGAAACTCTTCATTCAGATTTGGGAACTCAATTTTCCTATGTATTCTTCTAGGCCTAAAAAGAGCTTGGTCCAGAATGTCAATTCCATTCATTGCCATCAAAACTTTAATCTTGTTAGATGCTTCAAATCAATCATTATGCGTCTTTGATTGTAGAAGGAAGGATTTGGGAAAGAAAGGGCAAGTTTGTAATTTGGCTTTTTAAATTTTTATGCAATTTTTTTCACCCTTTAATCCTCATTTTTTTAGTCAAAGGATACAGAGGCAATTCCAATAAATTTTTATAAGGCATAGGCCATTTCGGCTAATTTCCCAAAAAAAAAATTAAAATTTTACTTATTAAGACAAAATTAAACTTACCTATTTATATGTAACAAATCACACCTCATATATTATGTTATGTAGCAATTTACATACATTACTCCTCAAAATATTAATTAACAAATTTTTAATCAATTTTTTTCTTTCTCGCTTGTATTTTGCTATATTTTTAAAAAGTTTACTACATATGAAATGCTATAACATGATTTTTTTATTCATATAAAAATTATTTATCGAAGTTTTATAACGAGTTCATATTCCTGCACCATTTTATAAATTTGAAATTTAAAAAAAAAATCCATATTTTCTAATATGTTATTAATTTATTGAAATCAATTTCGATAATTGTATGTTTCAATCCATTGAACAACAAATACACTAAATTTTGTAATTTAAATTTGATATCATTTTTAATGAAAAAATGAAGGAAATACCATAAGATTTTGATAATTAAAAGATTGAAAACAAACATAGAAAAACTGGTATCTAAACTATTACATAACATAATATTTAAGGCGTATTTTTTTAGCCTTAATAAATAGTATTTTAGTCTCTGCTATTTATTTAACAACAGTTTTATAACTTTTTGTTTCTATTTTTTCAAGGACAAACTTGTTTTTATTTTCCATAAAATAAAAGTACAATATGTTGGAGATAAGATATATAAGTTTTAGATAATCATAAATAGAGGGAATTTTTTCAAAAATTTTCCTACTTAATATTTTGAAGAATAGTGAAATGATATGCAATATGTTATATAACATAATGTTTGAGGTGTGATTTGTTAGTCATGAATAAGGATAGTTTCATCTAAGTAAATTTTTTTTTTTTCAATTTTACTTCAAAAAAATATGTGTTTTGTTAATGCTAAATAAAATGCAATATTTAAATTGTAATTTCTTAAAATATGGTATACAAGTTGTTAATACATTATTATAAACATGCGGTGTATTTTGTAAATTCCTCTATTTGATTTGGTTTATATGTTTAGTTTTTGTTTTCTTCGATTTCACTTTTTGCTATTAGATTTTGAATATAGCATTTATATATATAAATATTTCTGTTATTCTTTTAATTAAAAATGCTAGTGTTTCAAAAATTTAGGACAATAAAAAAATTAATAATGTTCATAAAAGAATAATTCTTTGATAAAGATATCTTTTTATGTGATTATTATTGAGGCAATTATTTAGCCTTTTTATTTTATTATTTTGTTATAATTATATAAATATTTTAGAATATTGTTTGTTCTTTTACTTGTAGCACTGGGCATTCGGTCGGTCGGGCTGGGTTAGACCCGAACTCGAAACTGACCCGACACAAGTCAGTTTGGGGAAGTCCCAAATCGGGCCCAACCCGACGGCCCTGGGAACCTGACCCAAACCGACCCGTTGTGGGTCGGTTTGGGTTGGGTTGGCTATTTTTCTCTTTTTTTTTTTAAATTTTTAGGCCCAAATTGTTAGTTATACGCCCAAATTGTTGGCCCCAATTTTTTTTGGGCCCAAATTGTTAGTTAAAGAGAGAAAGTTAGATATGGTTAGCATTTAGGGTTTCTGTCTTTCAGATAAAGATTTAAAGGGGGAGAGATGAGAGAGGCGGTTAAGCGGTGGTTGCAGGCGGTCGATAGCGGCAGGCGCGGCGCAGGGAGCAGAGGCACAAAGGGGATGCGATGCGACGCGAGGCGCGGCATGCGCAGAGGTAGAGTAGCAGTTTCGCGCGGAGGAAGTCACGTAAAGGCTCGTTGGCGGCAGCAGGAGGCAGCATCGGCAGCGGCAGCAGAAGGGAAGAAGATGGAGAGAGCCTACTCTTTTTTTTAGGCTTTTTTGGGTTATTGACAAATTGAAAAACTCTCTCAAGAATTAGGGTTGATGTATGATGTTTGAGTTGCACCTAAATCTGATTTTTGCACTTAAATTTGATATGATTCTGAATTCTTATTGACAAATTGAAAAACATTCTTAAGAAATGGTTGATGTATGCAGTATGATGTATGAGTTACTTTTGCACTGAAGTATCATTCTCTAAAAAGTCTTAAACAAAATTGAACACTCCAATTAAAAAAAAAAAAAAAAAGAGTACCGGTTTAACCAAACCGGTCTCTCCGGTTCAGTTTTGACCGGGTTTGACCAATCAAACCCGCAAACCGAACCAAACTGGCCTTTTACGAACCACGAACCAACCCATCGACTCCAGAAACCGAACCAGACCAGTCCGATTTGGTTCGATTTTTCAGTTTTTCGGTTTATACGCCTACCCCTAGTAATAATATTTGAATATAACTTTTCTACTATATTGACTTCACATAAATTTTGAATACAATTGGGGAGTCCACATTGTCGCATTGAAGCGTTATACTCCCTCTTTCCCATAAAGATAGTCCTGTAGTTAATTTTACATGGATTAAATATTAGTAGGTAATGTGGTTAAAACATTTAATTTTACTTTATTTTTCTATATATACCCTTGTGTCATTAATTGTTTGAAATATTTTTAGTATATGGGTAGTTGAATAACAATAAGTAATTAGGGGACACATATGAAAATGAAATATTAAATACATATTCAATATCGTAAGTAGACTATGATGTTGGAAAGGAAGAAAATGAAATAGTAAACTATCTTTTTGGGACAGAGGGATTATTATATGATAATTAATGTGACATTAAATAAATGACATGTTAGGTTAAATTTGCTAATACAGAATTCATATGCTTACAAATATCATTGCGCGGACTAGTGCTAACCATATTGCATCATTCGAGATTAGTATTATTTAATACGGTTATATTGGAGATGCTCTAATTAACTCATCGTTAATTATCCTACTCATTTTGATACCACTAAATTAATTTGGAAATCTCTTAATCCAAATAGAGCTACATCAAGTTGGAGAGTTCACATTATTGCTTCGAAGCGCGAGTCTATATGATAGTTAACGTGACGTTAAATAACAGCTTGACTTAAGCTTGCCTAGAGGTTTCAAGATGAGCGGGCCTCGGAAAAGCCCAGGATTACGGAGATCGGCCCAGAACCGGTCGGTCCAAGTCGCTGGCCGCTAAAGTTCAGATGTGCTGGGCCCGCGGTTAATCCGCTGGGCCCGTGAAATTTTTAATAAAAAAATTTTAAATTTTTTTGGCTGCCATTATGAAAGCTGCCTGCAGCAAGGTGCTGCAAGTGTCATCACTGCAGAAGCTTATTTTTTGATCAAGTTGAACGTTTTTAATTTTTTTCTTGTATTGTCACATCAATTTACTGTGAAATTTGAAAGAATTGAAAGTGAATGTTAAAAATTGAACGTTGTTGAACGGTAAAAAAAAAAAAAAAGATGTCAGCTTCTTATAAATTCATGGTTAATAATCAAACAAATCCACAAGCAAAAAAATACATATCAGTAGCAAGTTGCAAAACACCACCTCAAACTTACATTACACTACACACACTGATTTCTTTAATTTTCACTACTATCATATGGAGGGTTCTCACGAATTTTCATCTATAAATCTTTATTTACAGGATAGCAACTCTCTAATAAATTTAGATGAGGAGTATGATACAAATCCAGTACAAGAAAGTGGATCATCTCAAAAGCCAAGAAAGAAAAAGCAAGCATTAGATGTTTGGCAAATATTTACAGTGGATGAAATAAATAAAAAAATAGTGTGCACTATTTGTAAACAAGCTTATAAATGGGCTTATGGCGACAGTACCGGCACATTGGCTTGACACAAGAAGAAACATTTTGATGAAAGCGGACATATAGATCCTCGACGAGCTCAAATTTCTGCTTTTACTATTCCTGGTGGTTCAACTACTTTGACTAATTTTGTTTATTCACAGGAACGAATGAGACTTGGAATGTCGGAATTTTTGGCAGCAAAAAAGATGCCATTTACATTTGTAAAGGATCGTTATTTTGAGTAGTTCATACAAAAATTTGTTCAACCTTCTTATCGGTCTGTAAGTAGAAATACTGCTAGAAGTATGATTGCATGAAATTATTTAATACAATGTCTAAAAAAATAAAACTTGAGCTTAGTGAATTTAATGGTAATATATGCTTTACGTCTGATTGTTGGTCTGGAAGATATCATAATGGTTATATTTGTGTCACTGAACATTATATTGATTCTAATTGGATGTTCATAAGAAAATTATTACTTTTCGTTTACTTGAATTTCTAAATAATGGAATAAATTTGTGTGGTAATATATTACAAGTATTTAATGAATTTGTGTGGTAGACAAAGTATTTAGTATCAGTCTTGATAATGCTAGTGCTAATCTTGTGTGTATTGATCTCTTAAAAAATGCAATTAAGCCTCTTTTTTATTCTAAATTTTTCCATATGAAATGTGTTAATAATATATATAATTTAGCTGTACAAGATCGTTTAAAACATAAATGTGAAAATATGTAAAATTAGAAAAGTCATTAATTACATTTCTTGCTCCGGTTCTAGAGAACAAGAATTTACAATGATTTGTAAAAATTTTGGTTTGAGAAAAAGAAAATTTATTGATGATGTTTCAAATAGATGGAATTCAACTCATCTAATGTTAAGATCGTGTTTTAAATATTCTAGTGCTTTTAGTGCATTTGTTAATTCAAAACATCCGACTTTAAATCTTGAGGATTTGGATTGGGAAGATGCTTTTAAAGTTATGCGATTTTTGAAACCTTTTTACAACGCAACTAAAGCTTGTTCCGGAGTTTATTACCCAACAAGTAATCTTGTAATGAACCAATTATCAGAAATATCTAAACAATTTTCAACTTATAGAAATGATATATTTTTCTTTTATGTTATTGATGCAATGGAAGAAAAATTTAGAAAATATTATCAATACTTGCCTTATGTTTTTCCGGCTGCGGCTATAATGGATACTCGTTATAAATTATTTGGTGCCCAATGTGCTTTGGAACAACTTAATGACTCATTGGCTTTTAACATTAGTATAAAACGTGAGGATTTCAAGTCTGTTGTTGGTGAAATTTATAAGTACTATGCTATGAAATATGGTAATTTTGTATCTACTCAATCTAATGTAGGTGGTTCCACTGCTACTACTACTAAAGGAAAAAAACCAAAAATGATGCAAGTAATGGAAAGGAAGAAATGAAATGCTTATACTTTAAGTTCAAATGCAGATGGAGGCGAAATTGATTTAGATAGATATTATAAATTTGAAATTTCATGCATGCTAAATGAAGAAGAGTTTATTAATCTGGATATCCTACAGTGCTGGAAATCAAATGAGAGGACTTATCATATATTATCAAAAATGGCACAAAATTTTCTAACAATTCCAGTTTCAACAGTTGCATCGGAGTCTGCTCTTGGTGCAGGTAACAGGGTGCTCGATGAAAGAAGATCAAGACTTTAAGAAGATATTTTGGAAGCTCTTATATGTGTGAAATATTGGTTATACGTAGAAAGAATGATGCAAGATAGAGTTACTGACGATATAACTGAAGACTTCTCAAATCTTACAATAGAAGAGTCTGAGTCGTAGACGTAAAATGATTTGAACAACTAAATTATAGTTAGTATGTGCCAACCTAGTTGGGATATAATTGAACTATAAATTTGCAAATGATATATAATTTAGTATGTGCTAACCTAGTTGGGATACACTATAACTATAGTGATGCAAATGAATGAATAGTTGTTTGTGTTGTTATGTTATAAATTTCAAAAGTTTAAGTGTTAAAACTACCTGGTTGTTGGTTATTTAAATTTGTGTAAACAATAATTGAATTGCAAGGTTTTTTCTGCAATAAAATATTTGAAGTTTATTATTAAAAATTTTAATTTTATCTTGTTATATGTTTACTTTTTAGTTAGAATTTACAAATTTGAAAGATTAATGATATCTCTAAAAATGTGGCAAATTTCCAATTGAAATATTTCAATTGTAGTATGTTTATTATAAAATTTAAAAAACATAGCCAAAAAAAAAAATGAAAAAAACAAAGGCCCACATGGGCCAAGCGGGTGAGCCGGTCCAGAGGTAGAAAAATCAGGGCTGGTCATGCCCGGACTGGGAAACCCGCTTCTTTACATTGTTGTCCGTGCCGGGCCGCAAGAGTAGCGGGCCGGCTCAGCCCAGCCTGTCCATTTGGACATCTCTAAGCTTACCAATATATAATTCATTAATTTAGAAGTGTCATTGTGCATACTAGTTTTAACAAGCTAGCATTATTCACAATTATTATGTAATACTCTATTTTATCGAATATACTCTAATTAATTAACTAGCCATTGACGAGTTGTATTCACTCGTGAGAGGGTCGTGGGGTTACATTGGGACCATGCCTACATGAGGGTTGTTGTTGGCCCACCCATCCATTGACTCTCCTACACATTGTGAATTTGTGACATCACTGAATTAAACCAAAATTTTTTAATTTGGGTGGAACAATGGACAGTGCGTTGTCCACCTTGTTGCATTGAAATGCCAGCATACACAATAATCAATGTGACATTAAATGATATACGCTTGACTTATAAAATTACTGATATATAGTTCATTGTCATCGTGCAGACTAGTGGTAGCCAGCTAACATTATTCAAAATTATTACTCCCTCTATCTCACAAAGGTAGTCCGGTAGGTAATTATACGTGTATTAAGGATTAATAGGTAATGTGGTTAGAACATTTAATTTTACCTTATTTTTTCATATACACTCTTGTGTCATTAATTGTTTGAAATATTTTCAAAATATAGGTAGTTAAATAATAATAATTAATTAGGGGTACTTGTGGAAATGAAACGTTAAATAAATGTTTAATATGGTAAGTGGATTGTCTTCTTGAGACAGATAAAAATAAAATAGTAGACTATCTTTTTAGAACGAATGGAGTATATGTAATCCTGTTGTATTGATGATGCTCTAATTAAATGGTTTACTTTTCTACTTATATTTTGACACCACGGAATTAGACCGGAAAGTTCGAGGGTTTCAACTCGAAAGGGTTTAAATCCTTTGACTTTCTCATATATTACTTGTAATGCGCGTACTATAAATACATGGCATAAATATCAAAACACAGAGGACAAATTTGTAATTACACCTTCCTTCGCCAGAAAAATATGCCACCCGCATTAACTGTTCCTCTCTAGCTTTTCCCTCATGAATTTCTACACCAACCACTAACTACTAGTAGCCTGTGTCCTTTTTCTTTCTTTTTTATTATTATTAATAAAAAATACTCCTATGATAAACCGATTTATGTACATCGATTTGATCTAGATTCTAGAATATGAAATGACTATATATGAAAACGAGGAAAAAAAAAAGTTCAATTTTTTAGGGAGAAAAATATATCTTATATCATGTCTCGATTAATCACTAAACTGAGCAAGATGGATATACAATCGATCTAAATACATGTAAGCGATTGTGACAATGAAAAAATTTAATAGTGCGGACAATTATTCTTTTGACGTGGAATACAGATCCAAGAGCCACAACCATAATTTTTCATTAGCCTATCGACCAAACAAAATAGTGGGGCACAATTATGACTGCTTTATTATATGCGATTTACAAATCAAATAAAGTGTTAGTGTTGTTTATCCATGTGTGCTAGAAGTGATTAAAGCTTGATTAGATAGTTTATGATGAATTTACTAGTGAGGAAAAGTGCTAATTGCAAATTTTTTAAAGCTAATAACAAGAATAAAATGTTGCTCTTATTTGGCTTAACTCTGTTATTGCTATGGATGTAATATCTTATTATTCATCTAATGAAAATTAAGTTCTTTTCATTAAAAAAAAAAGGAATAAAATGTACAAACTATTGAAACATTGAAGACAAGAATATTGCCAAAAAAAGGGTCAGAACATCTCTTGCATAACTCAAAAATAGTGAAACAAAACAAAATGTTCTGCCCATTCAGCCCATTAAAATATAAATTTCTACTATTATTATCAATATTTCTCAAAAATAATTTCACTAAATTTTAGATAATGGTCTTTAATCTTTAAGACTAATCCAAAATTTTCATTGCATTTTTATCCTAAACTTATCATTAATTCTCGCATCTTATATTCTCAATGATACTCTTTATACATCTAGACATTTCCTTAAAGTAAAAGAATCTCATTTCTATCTTACTATTTTTATATGTATTTTAATTTGTTAACAAAAAGAACTATAGCCCCTCATTTGAAAGATGATAACACAATATTTTGCCATTACCATTATTAGAAAATAAAAAAAATAAGTTTATCAATAGAAAAATGCTATGAAAACCAGTAAAAATAACGTGAGAAAATATATGAAGAACCTTTGGTACAGTTAAAATATAATGTAACTAAATGAAAACGTAAACAACTATATAAATATAATTGTCTTTTTTTTATAGAGGGTTTGATGGTGAAAACCCAAAAATACCCCCAATATTGAAGAATTCACTCCTCCAAAATGGTAAGTAAAGATAATAATAATGAATAGTATTGCAAAGAATTAAAAACCCACTATTCTTCTCTCTCACCACCATAACTCCATCAGTTACAGAACCAACAACACAGAAATACACAGGCAGTGGTGGTAGTAATTTCAATTTCAATTTTAATTTTGTGTGTGTACGTACAGATAGGTGCCACTATTCATTTATTATGGCTTCCCCTTCTCTCTCCCTTTCCTTTGCTTTCCTCACCAAGTTTCTCTTTATTACTCACACCTTCCTCCCATATTTCTTTTCATTTCCATTCTTCTTCTCCACCAAATCCTCCCCTTCTCATTCATATATGCATATATACCTTTGTGTATATATATACATCTCTCTCTCTCTCTCTTAATTTCTATCTCCGTGACTGTGAGTAAATAAATACATGGCTCACTGTGTTTTTACGCGTTACTACTGTCCAAAATGAAAACATGGTTAGTTCCTTAAACGATGCTAAACGTTTTCCCCAGTTTCAAATTCTGATTTCCTAAATTTCATATCATTTCCAAATCATATCCCTAATATAAAGTTCTTCTTCATTATTTCTTCTTCACCCTGTCAGCCACCCAAACTTTTCTTTCTTTTTTTTCCTTCTGTTGTTTCGGTTGCTTTGGGTTTCTATTCAATCCTATGATTAATGTAGAGAGCAAGAAACTTATTGCAGTATATTATGGGAATAGATGAGAATTTACAAGAAGTTCTTAGTACAAGTATTATTATTACTGCCACCATTATTGGTTTTTCTTGTGTTAGCCCCCCAGCCTAGTAATCATCGAAAACTATGGAGTTCAGCAGTGGAGGCGGCGGCGGTGGCTCTAGTGGCGACCACCACGACGCCGCCGACCGGAGAAGGAAACGCTATCATCGCCACACTGCTCACCAAATTCAGAGACTTGAAGCGTAAGAGTTTCTTGAATCCTCCATCTCTCTGCATTCCATTCTTTCACCAACATGCACACACCCCATCATATCTCTGAATCTTTGTATTGATTGAAGACGATGCTGAGATTTTTTGTGGGTTCTTTTTTTCTTGAAATGAAGAATGTTCAAAGAGTGTCCCCACCCAGATGAGAAGATGAGGTTACAGTTAAGCAGAGAATTAAATTTGCATCCTCGCCAGATTAAGTTCTGGTTTCAGAACAGAAGGACTCAAATGAAGGTTTCTTTGATTTTTTTAATCATTTTTTCTTTTCTGTGTCTCTGTTTTTCTAATCTTTTTCTCTTTTCTGGGTCTATTTTTCCCCCCTTCTTCTATGAAATGATGTTCATATCTGGTGATTTAGGCCCAACATGAAAGAGCTGATAATTGTGCACTCAGAGCAGAGAATGATAAAATTAGATGTGAAAACATAGCAATCAGAGAGGCACTCAAGAATGTGATTTGCCCTTCTTGTGGAGGCCCTCCGGTCACTGAAGATTCCTACTTCGACGAGCAAAAATTGCGAATCGAGAATGCGCAATTGAAAGAAGAGGTCTGTTCTGTTCGTTTTTCTTTGGTTGGGATGGTAGGTTTGGTAGGGAGAATTCAAGAGAACTTGACACTGCTCATAAAAAAAGCCAAGTTTAAAATCTTATTTATTATATTCTTCGTTTCGTGTTTATAATTGATTTGCTTAAAAATTTATTGCAGCTGGATAGAGTTTCTAGCATTGCAGCAAAGTACATAGGGAGGCCTATTTCTCAGCTGCCACCAGTTCAGCCTATTCATGTATCTTCACTTGATTTATCCATGGCAAGTTTTCCAGGCCATGGAATGTTGCCTGGACCGTCCCTGGATCTTCATCTTCTCCCAGGAAGTTCGACTAACATTTCGAGCTTATCTTTTCCAACAATGAGTATTTCCGATATGGATAAATCCCTTATGGCTGATGTTGCTGCAAATGCCATGGAGGAATTGATTAGGCTGTTGCAAACCAACGAGCCTCTTTGGATCAAGTCACCAAACAGTGGCAGGGAAATACTTAATCTTGAAAACTATGAAATGATTTTCCCAAGGCATAATAATCACTTGAAATCTCCCAATATTCGGATTGAGGCTTCGAGGGATTCTGGGGTTGTGATAATGAATGGTTTGGCATTGGTAGACATGTTTATGGATGTGGTTAGTTTCTTTCCTCTATTCAACTACTTGTAAATGTTCTTCTATTCTGTTGAATATTTTCTTCACCTGTATTATTTTCTTGAACTTGCCAGAACAAGTGGACAGAAATATTCCCTACAATTGTTTCGAGAGCAAGAACAGTTGAAGTTATATCCTCTGGAATGCTAGGAAGCCCAAGTGGTGCATTGCAGTTGGTACATAAATTCTTAGTCCTTTTGAATCCAATCTATAGGAATGCTGAATTTGTAGCGGGTTCTGTACTAACTTTCTTTAAAAAAAAATTGACAGATGTATGAAGAATTGCAAGTTCTTTCGCCCCTGGTTCCGACTAGGCAATTCTATTTTCTACGTCTGTGTCAGCAAGTCGAGCAAGGTTCATGGGCAATTGTCGATATTTCTTATGATCTTCCTCATCAGGAGAACCAATTTGCTTCTTTATGTAAAACTCATAGGCTTCTCTCTGGATGCTTAATACAAGATATGCCCAATGGTTATTCAAAGGTTGTGAAATTGAATCCAATGGAATCATTATTATTCTGATTATTATAAGAAATAATTTGGACTAAAAAAATTGATGGCATTGTGTACTAATTACGATAACAGGTCACTTGGGTGCAACACTGGGAAATAGAAGATAAAGCTCCAATTCACAGGCTTTATATGGATCTTATTCAGAGTGGATTGGCATTTGGAGCCGAGAAATGGCTTTTGAGTCTGCAAAGGATATGTGAGAGATACGCTTGTTTGATGGGAACCAGCAACTCGACTCATGACCTTGCTGGAGGTAAAGTAATTTATTCTAAGAGTCCTTTAATCTGAATTATTATGAAGTAACCGTTCTCCAATTCTAATTGTTTAATATATATACACAGTTATTCCTTCACCTGAAGGGAAGAGAAGCATGATGAAATTGGCGCAAAGGATGGTCAAGAACTTCTGTGCAAGCCTAAACCCTTCCAATGGCCAACAATGGAGCACGCTTTCTGGGTCGAGCGAATTTGAAGTCAGAGCTACTCTTCACAAGAGCAACGACCCCGGCCAGCCTAATGGCGTGGTACTTAGCGCAGCCACTACAATTTGGCTTCCCATTCCTCCTGAAGATGTGTTCAGTTTCTTCCGTGATGAGAGGACTCGACTTCAGGTAGGAACCTATTTCGATATATCTCTTCTTTTGCCTTTGTTTAATTTAATTCAGAACTCCATTAAGAATTTCTCTTACTTTTAATCTAGTGGGATGTTCTTTCCAATCAAAATCCTGTTCAAGAAGTGGCTCACATTGCCAATGGCTCTCATCCCGGGAACTGCATATCTGTTTTGCGGGTAAATGCACTTTCCTGATCATATATGCTTTCTTTATGGATATGTTTAGTAGTCCTTATTTATTGTGTCGGATTAATTAAGCATTTCAATTGACTACTTGAACTCAAGAGTTTGTTACTCTCCAACAATTTTCGGGTTCAAATTACTAAACAGGTCATACAGTAGACATTGAGGTTAATGTTTTGTTCAAAGGTTTACACTTTGAATGTTATTGAAACAGGCATTAAACGCTAGCCAGAGCAACATGTTGATACTCCAAGAAAGTTGCATAGACATGTCAGGATCACTTGTCGTTTACTGTCCTGTCGACTTAGCACACATCAACATAGCCATGAGCGGCGAGGACCCCTCGTGTATACCTTTACTACCATCAGGATTAACCATCTCCCCAGATGGCCGGCAAGACCAAGAAAGAGGTGTTGGTGGTGGAGGAGCGTCGACAAGTTCAAACACTGGTGGAGGTGGTAACAAGTTCTCATCAGCAGGTTCACTTATCACGGTTGTGTTTCAAATACTAGTAAGCAACTTGCCATCAGCTAAAATGAGCCCGGAATCAGTGACAACTGTTAATAACCTCATCAGCAACACTGTCCACCAAATTAAAGTTGCCTTGAATTGCACCACTTAGGGATGATCCACATTCATCGGTTACCTTAAATATCATCGTCCGGTGCATGCTTTACAAGTGTCTGTCGACTTTAATTACCCGTAAAGATGAGAAAGAAATGCCTTATTACCTATCTTGCTTGATGCCATTCAATGAAGGGGTGTGGGGTGGAGGAACTGAGTATCTATCTTTGGTTAGTTGGCAACTTTGAATGCTACCATCATCAATGGCTGAAACTGACTTATTGCTGCATACATATGCTTCTGCTTCTGCTTCTGCTTCTGCTTCCTTCTGTTTCTGCCAATCCTGATTAACACAACAACTCACACCAGCCAGCTTTTATTAGTTTGTCAACTTTTCTCTTCTTTGTTTTTTTGCTGCTTATTTTTCACTTTTTACTTAAAAGTGGGAGTCAAGAACGCACCATATGGACCTTTCCTGCTGTGGGCCCTCTATATTTTTCTTGAGTTTTTCTTTTGTTTTTTTTTTTGTTTCTTGGAAATTTCCTTCTAAAACACAGCAAGAATAGTGTATGGTTCGGGTATTGACTTCTGTTTATGAACAATTTCTTCATGAAATTATCTAAAAATTTTGTCTAGTGCTTAGAATTTCTCTTCCTCCCTATCTCAATCCATATTATTGCTTCATAAATATATGTGGTCCTGTTTCTTGTGGGAATAAAGTTTTCAAAGTCATAACAGTGGGGGCAACAACAATGACAGCCTGGGGATTTAAAGGTTGATTGTTAAGGCCTCCCCTGCTTAATTATACACTACTGCTCTTTAGGTCAGATATACATTTAATTAAATACAACTCCAGGTTTGCGTCCGCGCCCCTAAAGGGATAAAATCCATCGTTATATGGGTTATATATATAGTTTGAAGAATAACGTGTTTGATCAGAGAATAACCAGAAGACAAGTTTTAAATTTTATACTATTGTGCTGGTCGGACGAGTCTTGAACATATTTAATCTATTGCCATCAAAAGTAAGTGGGAGGGGCTCCATGTATATACTTTCTCAGGTTGAAGATGGTCTCTCTTACAAATTGCACAAATTAATGGAAATGTGCCCACAAGAAACTGCATTTTCTCAATGTAACTTGTTTTATTTGGTAGAAAAGCATTTTCAAAGTGACATTAACACCAAAAGGCACCTTTTGAGTCTGCAATTTTTAATGATATAAATAAATTAATTAATTAATTAAATAGTTTTCTTCTGGTCACTTTCCATATGCTTTTAGGTAGGTTCTGTGTATACTTTGAACTTCTTATTGATTGAAACTGCAATACACATTTATTATGACAAGACGATTCTATCGACGTTTATTTAATATTTTTATCAGAAATATTAATATTTGTGTGTGAGTTGGAAGGTTAGAGGCCGTGCTCTTTTAAGTACTCCTGATTTCGTGGAGCGTTTTTAGAGCGATTAATACGAAGACGAAGATGACTATGTTGGTGAAGGAGACGAGAGTACGTCTCATTAAAAGAAATTGCTGAGACGATAAACAAGGTTATAATATTCTTTTTGGCATCTTTTTGAAACCGTTGGTATGGTGCCAAATGGACCATCGTCGGGATAGTTAACAAATTTTGGCAAAAGGCATAGTTATACTAACACCACGAAACATCTCACACTAATTGTATTCAATATTCAATATATATATTTTTTTTATCTTTTCAAACTTTTAGATTAAGGCATTAAATTTTTCTCGTTGCATTTTATCCTTAATCTTCTATCGATTATTGTCTATGTATCTAACAATCATTTATTTCTAAATGTTTTAGTACGAGAAGCACTTAAATCTTCTGTGTAAAAAAAAAGAAGGGTAAAATCTATTAAAATAAAATTACATATTTTCTTACGGTTTTTAGACATACGAAGTAAACTTTATGGTAACCATCATTAAAAAACAAGATCTAATAATAAATAAAATGCTCAGAAAAATGCAATAAAAATTTGTCGGGCACAAATTTTTACAAGTTAAAAATATTAAAGGCCTTCAAAATAGCAAAAATATTGTGTAATTGTGAAAAATTTAGATTTACATTTTTTGTTTTTACTAATAAAAAATTTTCCGTACCTTGCCGCCCTCAGAGGGGAGTGGCTCCCACAACTCTGGAGACGGGCTCTACCACTGACGGGCAGCCGGGGCAATGGAGCTTTATCGATGATCTTCAAAATTTTTTTATCGATATTCAAGAAATTTCAAACTTACAAATTGTCCACAACGTTGTTTTCGTGACTTATGACTATGACGGGAATGAAAGAAACAAACTGAAACTGTGAAACATGGACGTTATTCGTCTATGCCTAGAAGAAGTCAAATGATAGCGAAGTCTTTCAGGTTCTCTGCTTTGCTTTCTAGACCGATGATAGTGTTTTATTTGAATTTTAATTAGGTTCTATTTGATTGAAAGCATGCTATTTGTATCCAAAGAAAATAATCTTTCAAGAAATTAAATTATTGGTTATTAAATTAACAGAAAATCAGTTCTACCTTGTGCTTGATTGAGAGTGAAATTTAAAATTATAAAGTATTAATTGCCTAGAAAACAAACAACCCCTAGTAAGAAATCATTTTCCATTTTTATTTTTTTTATTATTGGGAAAAAAAAAATCTTGTCATGGAAAAGATAGAAAATATATTCTTTATTTATCAGCCACCATATAAAAAAAAGATCATTTTGTAGGGAAATGATATAATGCTAGATGTGGTAGCATATGGACGTAGCACATCAAGTAGCGGCAAGTTAACGTAAACAATAGGATTGATATAATGTGTTCAGATGTACGTCACACATGTGTCTGACGTCATTTATAACATCAGACGTCTAGAATTATACTCCTTCCGTCCCACAAAGATAATCCAATTGTTATTTTCACGTAGAATAAGAAATGATAGTTAATATAGTTGAAACATTAAATTTTACTTTATTTTTCCACATATATCTTTATTCTCATTAATTGTTTCAAATGCTTTCAATTTATAAGTAGTTAAATAACAATAAATTAATTAGGAGCATATATGAAAATAAAAAATATTAAATATATTAAGTGGACTATTTTTTCACTACAGACGAAAATAGAATGGTAGACTATCTCTTTGGCGCGGACAGAGTATCATTTTCCCATTTTCTATAAAAAAATGTATTGGCTCGGGAGTTGAGAGTTGAGACTCTTCACCTAAAAGGCTTTTGGGGAATAATCTAAAAATTTTAGGGGTTTGACAAAAATGTTAAATATCTACTTTTGAAATGACCATTGACCACCGCCACTTTAGAGGTATAAAATTTCATTTTTACCCTTTTAAAAGTGTTTCTAGACTGTTGAATTATCATTCTATACATTTGATGCGTTAATTCTGGACAGTTTACAAGCAACTAGTGAAATAATTTTGGTATTTCATGGAGGATACCATAAAAAGTGACTAATTTTATCTAAATTTCAGAAAATGGGAGGGCCGATTTTGTCATTGCCATTTCAAATGAGAGATCACGGGAATTTCTTGATCAATCATGCTACACTTATGTCTTTTAAAAAAAAAATTATAAGTTTTTTTATAATCACATAGTAGAATCTTATTTTTCTATATATTACATCACTTTTAAATGAATTTCAATCCAAAAATATATGTCAATTGTGTAAAAATTTTATATGTAACTTTTCCTAAATACTGTGAGTAACTGAGACGTGCGGGTGGTCGGTAGGGGCCTATACATGCATATATTCACACAAATCGTCAACTCTGAACTCTCACTTGTCCCTATGCACGCAATATATTCAAACTTATACTTTGTCAATTCACTTCACCACTTGTCCACCCTATGCATTGCAACTAGGGTACATTTGCTCCGTATCTAGTAATAGCTAATTACTATTGAGTCAAATCAGACTCTATGTATGAAACTCGACTGCCAATAAAAAACAGCTACATAACATGCTGTGTGGTTATTTTCTATTGGTGTATAGAACTCGATTTAACTCAATAGAAACACTTTCTATTAATACGAGTTCTGTTATTACATCGTTCTAATGATACCTTATGATGTCATTTGCTAATATGGAGACATTTACCGATAAAGCGTTAATTAATTTTTTAAAGCTACATACAACACCCACTAATTAGTGCTGGTGTTTGAAACTTTTTAATATTAAACATTGGGTAAACTTTAACTGGGTCAATGTTTAAGAACAGTTTTTATAATGATGTTCATGATAGATGATCGTTTGTGAAAATTTAAGGGTGTATTTCAATTTTTAATTTACTTCTATTTTGTATTTTTTAGTGTAATTTAAGAAACAAATTGATTTGTTTTTCTTATTTTTACTTTTGGAGTATTCAACCTTTTACGCTTGTAAAGATTTTTTCTTCACAAAACTATTCCTTGTTTTTTCAAAACGAATTTCAAAAATACAAAATGCCAATGTCGTCACACATGCTCAAGTTGTAGTAGGACTCAAAATTTTAAGGTACTGACATCCGTATGTGTTACATAGCCCACGTAATGTAAAAAACACAAGAAACTATTATTAGTTTCAATGTGGAAAACATATTTGTTTCATGAAACTAATAACAGATTCTTGTGTATTTTACATTATACGAGCTTTGTAATCGAGTCAACATTGTTACGGTTGAAAAACTAATACTAGGACTCACTCGAAAAAACCCAATGTGGAGTCCTGACTCGTAAGTTGAGTGTTCAAGTTCTATGAGACGCGATTCTCTGAAAAAATTTACAAAACTGTGAAGGAATCACTCCAGGCGTGTGAACCTCAAAAACAGAAAATCATAATTGTTAAAAGTAATCACGCGTCAACATGAAAGCATCTTATATATATATATATATATATATATATATATTAAAATAGGATAGTGGTCATATGCAAGTTTTGTCGTCAAAACCACTATCCTACTTTTATTTGCTTATTTTATTTTATAATAATATACAAAAATTTTTATATATTTTTATTCTACATATAATATACTATTTATTATCCATTAATGTTTGTTACACATATTCTATTATTTTTTGGGCTATCTTCGAAAATTTACTATTTCTTCAAAATTCTAACATTTGATAGATAAATTTCAAGTATTGGGTTATTGAAACTTCTTCTTATTTCGATTAAGTGCTTACCCGTGAGATTGAATATATAATAATAAAGTAAAATTAAATTAGTTTCAAAACTTTTACTTTAATTCAATATATGATAAACCACATGTCATAAAACCTATGGATATATGTTTAGTACATTACTTAATTTTTTATTGTTTTCTTTGAGAACATATATATTGGTAAAAATATAAGTTGAGGGGATACGAGAGTAATAATATTTGATGATAATGATTTAGAATAAAAATAAAAAATTCTTTTTAGAACGGAAAGTAATTAAAATTAATTTTAAGGGTAAATGGTAAATCATATAATTTTAGGGGTAAATGGTAAATCCATTGTTGTAATATTGCTTAACTTGGGTCTTTTGTAATAGGAAAATGTGTACTTTAGTTTTTTTTATAGTAGACTTAGTAAATAGTGATGAGGATATGCAAAAATAATTTTTTCAAGAAGATATAGTGGAAAATGAATGTGGAAAATAATTAATTCTTATAAATGAATATCATCAAACCCTATTGAATAAAGATGTGAGTGTAGAGTAATTTTAGAGTTACATAAATTTCGTATCATCTATTTTCCATTGTTTCTTAGTTTAAACACTCAATATGAAATTAATTTTATAAAAATTCCCCATTCTCATTTTTATTACTTAATAGTATTGTTCTATGAGTGACAATTTAATTAGTTTTAAGTCAAGTGAAAATATTCTACATTTCAATTTAATTCTATTTATATATATTAGTAACATATATATATGAGTGAGTTGTACGTAATAAAATTATAATTATTTAGTTTTTCAAATTACTACGCATTTTTTTTGGCTAATTATTCTATTCCGTGCAACGCACGTGTATACAACTAGTAATAATTAAGAATGCAATATCCAAAACAACTAAGGAAAACCAAATGCTCAAAAATGAATAAGCCATCTATAAATTATTGTACTCAATGTTTGAATATCATCAGATAGAAGAGATTGTACTATTACACTATTTGACTCAGAAAATTTGATGCATATTCATGAAAGAGGGCCATACAACTTGACAGACGGTTGCAGGATAGAACCTTGCAGTTAATGGTCCTAGAGTACAAAGGGCCATGCACCTAGCTCGAGGCATCAACGTAAGATTTCCATCTATCGAATTCTTCACTACTTAGCATGAACGAGCTTGCATTCTGATGCCCCCCACCTCCGTATCGCTGCACAGCAATTGGAAAATGAGTTAGCCCGTAGTTTGTGTAAATGGAAAAGGAAGATTGAACGTGAGAAAATAAAAGATTAAAGGCGTACCTGTGATATCTGGGTCGTATCCTCATTGCCAATGCTCCTGAGGCTTATCTTCAACAGTAGGTCATTCTCAAGCTCGGGTACTCTATATACAACAGCTCCGATTCCTCTAAATGTCGTGAAATGGTCAAATGATAACACTCGATTATGCAAGACTAATTACAGTACTGCAGCTAACATGGTTGAAGTGAAATTGCAAGCCACACAGAGTAAAACGACAAATTGTTCAATACTATTTAACCTCCCTACCTACGAAACATTGTCAAAATTAAAGACAGGCATCAGTTGTCTTTTCTCTGTATTTTTATATTCGATGAAAATTGAATTTATACAAAAAAAAAAAAAAAATGGTGTTCGTCCTCTTAACAGCTTAAGGATTTTTAGACAACATGGTTTCACAATATGAAAACACAACACTTTTGTGGCCATCATTATGTGCGTGATCTGCGTTTTAACTTGATTCTTCTATTTGGTCAATGCTCAAAGAGTGTTCACTTTTCCACAGTTAACATGGAATCATGTATTCACCGCAGACCAGCACAATCAAAAATCAAAATGAAATGCATATGACAAGGTAGGAGGAAGTTTAAATTCTCAAGTGTAGCTGCTACAAACCTCAAATTCATTTTACGGCTTTTATCTGCTAACTGATTCCCGAGCTCACTCCTTAACTCAGATATGGAGTCTGCATTGACCGCCTACAGGAGGAAAAAAGACAGTATTTAGAAATTCCGTTCAAGTACTAAGCCAAGCCATGTTTAATCAACAGCTGGGGGAAAATGGTAAAACAGGATTAAACAACATAAGTAAAAATGCTAATTTATGTAAATTTAGATGACAGGCCAAACATAGAAGACAAGCCCAGTTACTAAGTCAACATTGCACCTTATGGGGGGCAGAAGATGGTTGGATGCAAGACGGCAGAAGATGGTTGGATGCATCCATGTCTGCCATTACGTCTCACATAGATACGATACGACTCTGTCTAATGCTCCAAATAATTTATGGGATATCATAAAATGCTGAAAGACTACAGCACTTACATCAGTTCGATTATTTGGTTCTTAAGATACTCCAGCAACTTGTGGGCTTAAAAGAATAATAATGGGAAAATAAAGCGGGGAAGCATGGTTAGGAAAATATTGTTGCTTCTACAATATCCAAAAGGCCAAGAATCCATTCTGGAATTCGGCCAAGACCCACTGAAAGGTCTCAGATGAAATAATTGGCAAAGAGACTCATAGCTACATTCAAGAGAACCTAATCCCCAGACTTAACCCCGGCGTTCTACCCTCAGAACCCATTCAAAATAATCTTTTAACTAAGTGAGCTCAAAAGTCCCTCTGCAACATGGATATATAACCTTCAAAAGAGCCTCTATAGAGCGGGAACAGTGAGAACACATGGAAGGTATCTTACACACCTATAAATACTAGTCCTAGTTTTTCATACACACGGAACTCCAACTACAGACTCGCGTCAGATACATTGAAACTCTCAATCAAATTCTCTCCAAAGAAGTGCCGATTAACATGTAAATTTATGATATAACTTATTATCAGTTTACGAAGATGGCACCACAATGGCTTTTAAGCAAACTCCGATGAAGATCCATACCTTTTTTGGTAGATTTATGACCCGTAGTTGTGCCAAAATCAACATGATTTTACTATTTGCTTAGCCAGTATCATTTCTTCATAAATGAACTTCCGCTACAAGATGCTTCAAAATTAGCATAAAGGAAACTTATAATGAGCAATGAGTTATCCCCTCTGTCATCACCAGGACACTGATAATAAATATAAAAGGGTTTCAAAACCAGCTTTTATAGGCATTATAAATGTTTATATACATAACCAAAGACTGGCTAATTGCCTAGCAGCACAAAGCAACTGGTCCAAGACTCCAAGTATAGATTTGCATAGCAGATGAATTGACCAATTGGAAAGAAGGAAACTAATTTAACAACAAAATATCTTACAAACAGCTAATGAAGAAAGGTCACAAGAGAAACTTGCTTAATTTACCAGGCAACGTCCAAATGTGCCATCACCTAGTGCAATCTCATATGACTGCTCAAGAACCTCATCGATGAGCCTCTGTTTATGAGATAAGCTCTCCATACCTTGATGTATAACATATTCGAGGTCCAAAGAAAGCAACTGCATTTATCGTAGTCTTCGTTAGAAAGAGTAGAGGTGAAGCAATTTGTACGAGAATTTGACTTTAGAACAAGGAGCATGAAAATGAAAAGAAGAGGAAAATAATAGAAGAACTTAGCAAGTACACGAGACTTCGGAATCTTCATAGACCTTAAAAGCTGGAACTATATGCCCTTGGACCATTGATTTCTCAGTCTTTTGGGAATAGTTTGATGAAAGCATGTAATAACCTGCTAAAATTACTAACAGGTATCGCCTTTGAGTACCAAAAGATACAGACATATAAAACTCTTAGGCTGAAGATAAGCAACCCACAGAATTGTTCCCTAAACTTTTGTCAGAAGGCAGTTGTTCATAACATAGTAGCTAGACCTGATAAAAATATAAACAGTTCCTCTGAAACCAGAAAGATTTTTTCTTTCTTTTAGTCACCTTAAATCTTTGAAAGTAAATATCATTGACAAAAATCTTTGTTGTTATTCTATATTGACAACAACTCAGACTGCACTTCAAACTCAAAAAGTTTTTAGATGCCCCCAAGACAGCCATTTCATTTGTTACTCAAATTATGTTTGGACAAAAAGTAATGACTTTTTCTTTTTTGAAAAAAAAATAAAAAAAATAAAAATAAAAATAGAAGGTAAAGTAAAGCAGCCTCCATAAAAGATACCTTTTGAAACAAGGAGGGGTTCAATCTGGCATTAAATTCGAGGTTTAAATCCTTCAGACCACTACTAAATGCTTTACTATTAGGAAGCTGCCACCTCCACAGATCTCCATCTTCAACGTATTCAAAAAGTCTCCTTACTCTATCAAATTCCCGAATCCTGTTTAGATAACCTTCATTGCCACTGCTAGCCTCTCCGATTAAGAGCTTTTCCTTGAAATAATCATAAGCAATAGTAGCCCCACTCCTCTTCATATCTATCACTTTAGTCACATTTCCGCTAACTGCAGTCCCTGAACCTAGCATCTCAAGTGCAGTTTTGTGATGATCTAGGACCACAATCCTATAAATTAAATCACACAAATTAAACAAAGTATTGCAGAAGGGGGAAATGTAATGTCTGTCAAATTATAATGCACTCTTGTTTCAGGTAAGTACTAAGAAATTTTACTTCTATGCATAAGCCTCAACAAAAATCAACAAAATAGTTCCAAAATTGCTGAACTCAGTAACAATCTTGAATCTCCACATTAAAACAGTTCAATGAATTAAAGGTCTAGCTTGCAAGAAATCGTAAAAGAGATTGACATAGTGGCAAATAATAAATTGTCAAATTAATCTCGTAATAATAATAAATATGATTATCCACTTTAGAACTAAAAGGCCTACAAGCTTTCCATAAAACCATCTACAAATGGACTCCCCAATGACCCTCCTCCTTTTGTCTTCATTATAGTTTCTTAGTATTCATTTACCTCATCCACTTGCAATCATGCCTTCTCCCTCTGTCATTTAGGATTGGATTATGTTTAAAACAGTCCAAAAAACTGTGAAAATGTTCTGGCTACAAAATAAAAGACGAAAAAGTTAAGATCGATAAGAGAACGAGCAAAACAGTCAGAATCATGAGTGTTAAGGCCCAAGGGAATATAGTTGGGCATCTAACCTGTCTAGTTCACGCACCCAAAAAACTTTTTTAGGTTTATGCCTCAAGTCTTATGCTTAATTCCTTGAAATGTAACTTGTAAGCATAGACAAATAGGCAAAAGAGAGTAAGCTTCAAATCAATATATAAGAGTTTGTGCCTCAAAGCATACACTTCTTCGTCTAAGGAATGGAGGTTCCATCCCAAGAGATTAACCCATTAGGTAAAATGGCCTAATTCCTTATAACCTCTTCTTTTACTCCATGTCTAACCAATTTGGGATTCATTTGCACTTTCTCCTGCAATGCCCTCCTCAAACGAAGAACCATATCGTTTGGACTCTGGAGCCCCCTTCAACTATCAGTTCATCAATCTCTGTCTACCAATTTAGAAATCTTCCACAACTTACCGCCGTACGTGGGCACAACCTCCTTAAGAGTCGTCCACGGAATCCGCCCCCCCCCTCCACCACTATCACAATTCAACGTTGAGGTCCATGATCTTTCCTTCAACTACAACTAAGATATTTCTTGTGTGTCCACATGGCCAAGTATAGGTATGACTTTCATAACACTTGTGCAGAATTAGGTTCATTTACCTATCAAGTCGAGTAGCCAAATTCCTTATCAACTTGATATTTTACCCCATGTTTCGATTCTTCCCAACAGTTTGCTTCCTAAGGGCTTGTTCTTTGGGGCTTATTTTTTCCACTACAAAATCTATCAACAAATCAAACTCATATCAACCACACATTCTCTATAAACAAAATAATTTTGCATTTCCCTATAATCTCTCTCTACTTTTCCACCACATTTCAAACCAAAATCACTTTTCACCCAAAAAGCTAAAAATCTAGCTACAAAGAGGGAACCGTAAAAAAATGATTATCTGCTGAAATTGTGCAAAGTTTCCATATTGCCACAGCAATCAATCAGGTGTAGTAAAGTAGCACAAGAACTCAAAACCAAACAGCTCACAGCCAAATTCTTACAAATATATGGAAACCAAAAATGGATTGTTCCAATGTGATACTGGTAACAGCACCATGCATGATGTAACTTGATTTAGGCCTCCATTCAAACTAATTGTACATAATATATGCTTCATGAGCACTAGGAAAAAAAAAAAAAAACAATTTACTCTTCAACTTGGGAAGAGAGCTGTTGAACAAAACTCGGGGGGCCCACAAAATCAAGGAGGTAAACGCGGTCAATTTCATCCAGAGGTAAATCCTCAACCCTGAAAGCAATTGTTCAATAAGTTACTGCATTTATAGAACATAAAATACTGCCTTTGAAGAGTGGGCGCTCACCTCAGGGGCGAATACACAGTGTTGGGGAAGAAAAGGGCGGCGGCGGTTGGGGAGTGAGAAAAGTAAAGTGCGGCGGCCAAAGCGGCAAAGGCACCATCTGGGCAAGGGTAGTGGTACAAAACGGCGGCTTTCTTTATTTTGTTCATCATCTCGAGTCCTGTCTGATGCCAGGTTCCAATATACAATCTGCTCCTTTTTAACCGTCGGGACAAGTTGAAGGGGTTCTAGTCCTATTGTGGAAACAAATCTATCGTCAAAATTATTATGCATATGTAATTCTTTACTACTTATTTGCTATTTTGTTTATTATTATATTATATTATTTATTTATTTGTTATTATTTTATTTTTCGAAGATTAATTTTAATTTTAGAACTAGATTAGTTTTGTGTTAAAAACTAACAGCAAATTTTGAAAACGGTGACGAATTACTACCTCCGTTCCAAAATATGGTCCAATTTCATTTTTAAAAAATAATTAAAATATTAATTATTTTATATATTTCTATTTAATGTATATATTTATAAAAAATAAAATTATTAAAGTGTAATAATTAATAAATAAAACGGTATAATAGAGAAATGATCTTAAAATTTATTTTTCCAATACTATTTAAAAATTTTTTCTTAATTTATGTGAAAAAATATTATCATCTTTTTGAGACGGAGGTAGAATTATTTAATTGAAGAAAGAGAAATGATAGTTGTCCCGCATCTTGCGTGCCCAACATATTACCGAAATTCATGAAGAGTAATGAAAAACTTTCATATTAGTTTAACAATTAGTTTATCGATTGTGTATTAACAATAAGGGTAAATCTGTCAATTAAGACATTTAAATAATTTAAACTTTAGATATTTTAAGATTAAAAATATAAATTGGTGAATTAATTGGTAAACTAACAGGAAGGTGTCGCATTACTCATGTATAAAACGCCTCAATTGCCCTTAATGAGAAGAGTAATTACAATATTAAGTGGTTGTTTGAAGCTATTTATCCAAATTAAATTATAAAGAGAAATTATAAAGACGTGAAATGAGTTGTGTATATTTAATATAAATTTGAAATTTGTAGTTATAGATGAATAATTGTCAAATTAGTAATTAAATAAGTGATATGTGAGATTATAAAGAGAAATGATAAAAAGATCAAACACTCCCTAAGCTTTGTTCCAGGCCCATCATTTTCCCGTCTACAACAAAAATAAGGACGAAGACGCTGGTGACTAGATTCCCACCTCCCTCCGGGCACGTCAGGTGACTTTGGTTGCGAATGATTTTGCAAGATCAAGAGGGTATCCGGTTGAACAATAAGGAAGCGATTTGATTCTTTAATTTCTCTGTATGGGGTTTCATAATTTTCGAAGGTAAAGATCCAATCTTTTTTGTGTTTATAACTTTCTTTTTGTGCTTGGTGAAGAATGTGATGCTTAAATTTTTTCTTATTTAGGGACCACGTTCTTGTGGGTGGTTTCTTCAAAATTTTTAAAATTCTTTAAGCTCAAGTGGTATTAGAGATCACCTTTAAAAACATAAAACCCATGAGGTCAAGGTTTACAGATTGATCTCTAGGGGATGCAATTTCTTTAGGAAATTTACAAAATATTAAGAGAATCACTCACAAGAGCATAATCTCCTAAGAGGACAAAATTGTCGTGCTGAAGTTGTCGCCAAAAGACACGTCAAATAAAAACACAGGTTTATGTTGATGTATTTTTTGTGAATACATTTGCACGATGATTTTGTCATCTTTGAGAACCATGCCCTTGTGGTTGTCCCCTCAAATAGTAACAAAGATCACCATTAAAATTATATAAGACCTATGAAGCTAAAGTTTAGGGATCTCTGGGATTGTAATGCTCCAAAATTTCATTTTAGTTGAAAATAATTTCCTATAGTCTTTAGAGATTTTACTGGAATTTTTAGGAACATAATATAGTATTATATTCGATTTTATAATAAGAAGAAGTATTGTAAGAATAAAATGTAATATTGTTTTTTTTTTTGACAAAAATAAGTTTATTCATTAATAGAATTAGAAAGAATTACATCATAAATAAACGACGATGGGACATAATACCATTCTATGGAATCTGATAAGGAATTAGCCGCTTTGGCCAGGACATGAGTAGCACAATTCGTAGATCGCCTAACCTAACCAAAGTTGACACTTTGTAATTCACGAGCCATAGACCGTCAGTATTCAATAATCATACCAGAATAAGACTTTTTAATGTTGCTTCCCTTAGAGCATGGTTAACTTCATAAGCATGCATTTCAACGATAATAGTGTTATGAAATTGGTTCTTAATCCATGAAGAGGGCATATCTAACCAGCAGTGGTTCAGTGATTGAAGGTTCATAGTTACGCCTAATAGGTATCACCTTGGCTGCCTTAAAACACCATAAGTGTCTCAAATAATCATACCAATCCCTCATGCTGATTTTGAAAAATAACAGTGTCGACATTAAGTTTAAGAGTGCCATGGGTTGGAGGCTGCCATCTTCTATCGTCCATAGATGTCACAAGAATATCAGTTGAGAGTTGATGACGCTGCGCTTGCTGCCATTATTGCAAAGATATTCGTGCCAATTCCATAGTCCTTAACACAGAGAATGAAGAAAAGCTCCAAACTGTTTCATTTCGGCTCTTCCAAATTGCCCAACAAACCATTCCGATTAGCTCAAGAAGCTCACCATTTACTTCGAACATTTCCAGTAACAATTCTCTGAGTTGGTTGACTGTGATTTCATTAGAATCAGGAATCAAGTGGGAAGTGACAAAGCGTTGGTCCGGTTCGAGGAGCCAAGGGTCCTTCCAAACACAAATCTATTGCCCCTGCCAACACACCACCTACAGCCCTCTCTGATCAACGATTAAGCAGCTAACATATTCCTCCAAATGTAGCTCGGGTTGTGCCATAACTTCACTTCAAGGAAATTGGAAGAAGGGAAATACCGAGCTTAGAATACCCGTGTCACCAAAGCATTAGGGTCCAACAAGAATTTCCAGCCATGCTGTGCCAAAATAGCTATATTAGTGTCATGTAATTTCTTAAATCCGAGCCTTCCACGGCTTTTGGGAACGCACATTCTATCCCAGCACATCCAGTTGATCCCTTTCGAGTTCCCTTGCTTAGAGTTCCACCAAAATCTGTTCATAAGTCGTTCAATTTCCTCACAAAGCTTATTCGGAATAAGGAACACACTCATGACATAATTAGGCATAGCTTGGGCAACCGTCTTAAGCAATATTTCTTTCCCCTCTCTAGATAACAATTTCTCTTTCCAACCCTGAACTTGTCTCCATACTCTTATCTTTCACAAATGCAAAAGGTTCACGTTCTCTCCACTATAGAAGGCAGTCTGATCACTTGTTATGTCCTTGGAATACATGTACACGCAAAGACGAACGGATGCTATTTTGTCTCTCACTTTCAACATTAGAACTAAAACAAATAGTGGATTTCTGTAGATTTATTGCTTGTCTGGACTCACATTCATAATGGTTGAGCACCTCCTTGATCGTGTCACACTCTTGTGCATTAGCTCTAAAAAATAGAAAGCTGTCGTCGGCAAAGAAGAGATGAGAAATTATAGGAGCACTCCTAGAAATCTTGCTTCCATGAGTAACACCCGAGGCTTCTTTGCTCTTAAGAAGAGATTATAGACAGCGCATAAAATGAACAAGAAAGAAGAAAACAGAGAGTCTTGGCGTAAGCCACGTCGGGGAATAATCGGACCAAGTTTAACCCCTCAATGTAGAACAATGTAACTCACCGTAGAGATGCACAATTGAATCCAGTCCATCTATTTTGAATGAAATCCCGTTCGGATCATCACGTGCCTCAAGAATCCCCACTCAAGCCGATCATACGCCCTGCTTATATCATTCTTAAGAGCTGCCAACCCGTTCTTACCCTTTCTGTTTCTTTTCATATAGGGAAGAGCCTCAAAAGCAATGAGAATATTGTCCTTAATGGATCGACCCGGAACAAAAGCACATTGATTTAAAGAGACAATATCAGGAAGTACCTTTTTAAGTCGATTGGCTACACTCTTAGCAATCACCTTGTATAATACGTTGCAAAGGGAAATAGACCGTATGTCTTGCATACCTTCAAGATTATTCTTTTTGGGAATGAGAACAATAGAAGTCCTATTCAAACCATTCAGGAATCTACAATGAGTGAGGCAATCCAAGTACATTGAAGTTACATCGTTTCCCACAATGTCCTAGTAGTTTGTGTAGAAAGCCGGATTTAAACCGTCTGGGCCTGGAGATTTGTCAGTGTCCATGGCAAACACAGCATCTCGGATTTCATTAGGATAGAAGGGAGCAATCAACATTTCTTTCTGTTCTTCCTTTATCCTTGGTCCAACAAGATCAGCAACCGGTCTAATATTATCATTCAGATTGGAAGAGTGAAAGATGGCTTTAAAATAGTTGATGATGATGCTTTGAACGCCACTTACATCCGAAACCCACTCTCTGTTCGAGTTCTTTAGTTACTGAACGGAATTGATCTTTCTCGATTAGAAACGGCTTTATGAAAATACCTCGTATCTGCGTCCCCTTTACAAAGCCAGAACTTTTTAGCACGCTATTTCCAATATAATTCCTGTTGGTGAAGAGCTCCAAAATAATCATGCTGGGCACGGTTGAATTCCTCCATCCCAGCAACATCAAGGCATTTATGGAGTCTCCTCATCCTTGTCTCTGTGTTTAAATCTCCGCTCTCCGCCCCAAGACATAAGGTCCTGTCCACAATTCTCGAGCCTCCTAAGCAAATTATCTCCATTACTCCTATCCCAGCAAGAGCGAATCAGCTTCTTAGAGTCAGCCTCAAGAAGCCAGTGGTATTTGAACTTTAAGCGGCGTATAGAGATGCTGGAAGAAGATGGCCACGGTTGAAGCAGTAGAGGTGAATGATCCGAAGAGAAAATACCAAGAAGATCGGAAGAGCACACGTCTGACTCCAGTCA
>CAVNYN010230584.1:0-12213 GCA_963692815.1 Nyctanthes arbor-tristis
TCAAGCTGCTCAAGTGCTCGAATAGACAAATGTAGCATCGCATTCTTTCATGGCAGTGCTGCCATATTTGCAAGATTTTGACTTTCTTAGGGATGTTTTTGATGAAAACGTGGACAAATTTCAAGAACGTCCATCATCATGCTTCTAATATAAGCAACTTATGCCATGACATATTTTTCATTTTCAATTATTTTTTATTTTGTATATCCGAAAAAAAGGATAAATAATTTAACTAGAGGCGTTCAGTTGTAGTTTATTTTTTATTTATTAAATGAAAGTTTGACCTCTAAGGGTGAAGGTATTGAAAACAACGGCTTGCATGAGCTATGAGGTAATGTAAAAGAAAAGTTGGGAGGTAAGCAACTTCGAAAATATCATAGACGTTGTGTAACATGGACACGATGAGAATGGGAATATTGTTTTGCGCCAATATTCATATGTAACCTATATATATATATATTTGATAATAACTAGAAGTATGGGTAAATGAGTCCTTTCAATAAATAATGTTATAGCCCTCGTCAATGTCAAATTCGGCCAATTAGAAGAAAAATTGATGAAATTTTGCTATTAGAGACGTAATGTATGAATATATGAAAGATTGGAGGACAAGTTAAGTAGTGAAAAAAATGAAAGAGAACAAAATTCTGTTAGAATTAAAAGTTTGAAATTGTAGGGTGAAAATTATCCAAATTTTATTCTCAATTTGGCCCCTTCTAACGTGCTATTTAACCCAAAAAAAAAAACATGAAATTTGATATTAGGGATGAAACGCATGAAAATATGGAAATCTGGGGACAAATCAAAGGATAAAAAAGAACAAGATTAAATTATGCTTCATAGACGAAAAGTGAACATCACCCTTAATATATTCTCTCTATTTAGTCCACACATGTCCAAATTCCAATTCGCATCCATGCATGCATTGGAGATAGCGATGGGCAGGAATGTTTTGCACCAATTTTAGAGAAAAGGGAAAACTCCATTCATCACTTACATTCTAGACCTTATATATATATATATATAGATATATATTTATATATATTTCTATTAGCACTTATTTTATTTCAAAAATACTATCGGAATTTTTATAGCATCACCTGCTCGTTCCCTATGAAGTTAGTGGTTGAACTTATTTTCAAATGCAACTAATAAAAATCAAAGTAATCACCCTCTATTAGTTGTTAGATCCGCCTCCACATTATCAACTATCGTCATAAGAAACTAGTAAATTGTGTCAGAACTTCCACTTATCACTTACATTCTAAACACACACACATACTCTCTCTCTCTCTCTTCTATACGAAATTTTCTCATTTTTATTTATGCTTGTTTTATTATTATTTTTTTAAAAAAATACTAAATAACATATGATGGTCACACGATAAAAAAAATTAACATACTTTTTAAACAAATATATCAAGTATTTTTGGTATAAAAAGTTACTATATTTGTCCCACTATCCCGCAAAGATAAGCCTATCTCATTTTCATAAGGATTAAGGAAACTTTAATTAATATTGGTGAAAATGTATAAATTAAGAATATTTTCTTAACATTCCCTTCAATTTTCTAATTATTTCCATTTAAAATTTTTATTTTATTGATAACAATGCATGTTAAATTAAATGAGTATACTAAAAAAAATATTTCAACTACATTTTTTAAAGGAAATTGGGTTATATTTTGGAGCGAACTTTCAACTACATTTTTTAAAGGTAATTGGCCTATGTTTTGTAGCGAACGAGAAAGAAATAGAGGCATATTTTTATGGTATGGGTGTAGTACAAAATATGGATATTGTTTCAAATTTCAGGTTATTTGTAAAACTTTCCCTTCCAAGAAAACATTAATTGGCCAAAAACATACCCATTTAAAGTTGGATTATTGGGCTGAAGTGTTAGCTATTTTATTGTTGACATCTGTTTATGCAAATACACAAAATGTATTTTTTTTTTTTTGAAGTAGCACAAAGGATTTTTTTTTTTGACCAACAAAGGAGATTTTCTGAATAATTCTAGTTGATAAAGATGGTAACAAAAGAAGCATTTTTTTCTCTGTGTTGGTGTATAAAGATTAAAGAAAATAAGACAATTTTAAACCTTCTTTGTCAACGTTTTTGTTTGGGTGAATTTCACATATCGTCTTCAACCTTTAGAGTTAGTATCAATTGAGTCTCTAACCTTTTTTCAACCCGTTGGGTCCTCAACCTTTCGTTATATCCCATACATAGTCTTTCTTGACCATTTCTGTCAACTTTTCCGTTAACTTCTCAACTGAATTACAATTATGCCTTCAACTTTTTTAAATAAAAAATACAAAAGGTTTTAAAATATATAAAAAACAATAATAACAGCTACCATTTCTGGCAGCAAATGTGTAATGACCCGCACTTCAAGAATACCCACACTTCAAAAATATAATATTTTATTCGGCATAGCGGCATATAATTATTTACCCCGACAAAACCGGCATGATTCAGCGTATCTCGGTCAGACCCTCCTTGAACTTCCAATGGTCCGTATTGTCGACAAACATGTAAATCTACAGTACAAAGCAACTACGTGAGCCATAAAAACTCAGTAAATATAACAACATGCATGGCTTATTCATGATATCTGACAAATGAATGGATGCTCCCACACACAACAATACAATCATACAGGGCCCACCTCCCACATAGAAAGCACTGCACGAGCTCGTCATAAATAAGGACTGTCAATATATACAGCGCGCACATGCCTTATTCCCAAGGACTTACCATGCATTGGCTGTCGCCAGAGACTTACCAATATAAACAAAATAAGTCCTGGCCATATCATATGTACTGTCGGGACTCCCAATGCTGCGTCCAGTATATATACCCAAACAGTGGGCCGCTGGGCTCCCAACACTGTGTCTAGTGTATAAGTTGCCGAGCTCCCAACATTCACGAAGAGTACACTACCCCAAGTGGTATATATACCCAGACGACTACACAAGTGATGCATTATATGGGGACCTCACGCAAATCATCTACAGCATCACCAATGCACAACTCACCACATCATGAGTTCCTCACGCATGCTAATCATCCAGATGCTCAATGTATGTATACTTGGCGTGCTACACATCATGCACAGTATAATAATATCAATCTATTAATGCACAACACTTGCATAATTCACGGATCGCATGTAAGAAGCATATACTTAACAAATTAAGCTTTGTATTGTAGGTGAAATTATCACATTTACCTCTAAAGCTACTTGAACACTCTATCCATACATCACATGTATGATCTCTATATCAAAACCACACTATACAATATAAACGTTAAAAGAATATAGAAATAACTTGGCTAGCCGAGTAGGTTACTTGGTTGGGTATGTACTTAGCTAGGTTGGCCAAGACATATTACCTGGCTGGCTAGGTTATGAAAGGTGGCTGGACAGGTGGTTTTACTTGGCCAGCTACTTTTGAAAGAAACGGAAGGTACCTGATTTCTTTGTTTTCTTCATAATAATAATTATTCTAATTTTCAACTATTTATAGTTTTTTTCTTAAGAGCCAACTTGCAATTAAATTTTCATTTAATTGCGCATTTAACCTAGGGTAAACTTCACAATTATACCTAAAGATTAATCGTCATCTTAAAATATTATATTTTATTCTTAATAAATAATTTTTATCCTTAATAAAATTGAGCATAACACTTTATTTGATTCCTAAAAATTTCAGAAAAATCTCAAGAAATCACTTCTACAGAAATAGAAAAAAAAAAAGGGAATACATGTCGGTTCTTAGACAAAACGACGTGTAAACTACATGCGATGGCAATTTTGAAATTATTAGTATGAAAATAAACGTCGGTTGGTTGGTGAAAACTTTAGGCGTCGGTTGCTATGTGGCAACCGACGCCTATATATATACACAAAACACATCGGTTCCAACATGGAACCAACGTGTATAAGTAATAGGAACCGACGCCTATTAACTATATATTTTACACACAACCGTATGCAAATCAGGTTCCCAATTCCTTTCTACCTTCTTTTATCCCTAAACCAGTATACGCCAAAGCTCAGCTATTACCAATCCAATACGTGCATTGTTTCAGCATGTTGAAGTCCAACCACAGTAGTCTCGGCTATCCATTTCCCGGTGTCTAGCGAACCCGCGGCCTCAACTCTTCGATCCGCGCTTGGAATTTCGGCACTACTCACTTCTCGACTCATTCTATCTTCTACATTCAAGTTTTAGGTCAGTTTTAACTACACAAGATGATAATTTTGCTAATATTTGCTTGATTGAAGGAAGATTGCGCTAAACTTTTTTGAATTAAGATACTAGAGCATGTGTTTATTTAGTTAGCATGAAATTTGTTGATTTTGGGTGATGTATGTAATTTATTAAGTATTGTTTATTAAATATATGTATACATTGCTATGGGTACAAAATATTTTGTTAGAGTTGATGGATTTACGGGAATTTTTAAGGGTGCACACCACATGTTCGATCAACTGCCTCAAAGATTTTTTTTTTTTTTTGTGGAAAGTTGATGCATTGCCTGGAAAGATTGGTAACTAAAATTGTGATGGTAATATATATGTCGTTAAGAAGGGTTGATAGACGAATTCCCAATTCATACTAGTGACCTTAAATATGTCATGTCTGGAATTCACAATAATAACCAATTCTATAATAAATTACATGTGGTGGCTTAAATTCTCCAAATAGCAGGCTCGGCTATGACGAGATGCCTGTTGCCCAAACTCCAATTGCTACATACTGAGAAATATCATTTAGAAGAACACGTGAGCTAATAAGTCCAGTGAGTGAAGTTTTTAAATGAACATGCTTTGAAAAATTGAGATATAACTTTTGCAAAATCTTGAATAACATGTTCAAGCTCATTTTGGAATTTTCACAACTTTAAATGTAAAGCATAACATTATCATTTATAGGATCATCATAAAATTCATCAACTCAAATTCATCGCACATCGAAACATTTATAGAATCATTGTCATTCTTGTAAGTATCATGAAAATCATTTCTTTGCAAGATCTTCATAGAAGTTTCCCCAAAGAGTATCCAACATCACATGATCATGATACAAGTCATACACGTGTAGATACCAGCTTGGGCCATAGGTACCTTATGACCCCTTCGCCCTAGCTAGCATATAGGTAGCACATAGCTTGAGCCATAGCTAGCACATAGGCCCCTTTGCCTGGGCGGCGTTCATTGGTCAGCTTGAGCCATAGACGCCTTCGCCCGTATGCGGTATATCATTTGGTCAGCTTGAGCCATATAGGCCCCTTCGCCCCTAGGCAGCACATCATAACATTGGATACAAATTGGGGGTTTTCATACATCATAAATCATATTTCAAATAGAACATTTCTCTGAAAAGTATGAAGCATCATTTCATAAAAATACATCATCATAAAACATTTCAAGTCCAAGTGAATTCAAGCATAATTCAACTTTCATTTCGAAGAAAGAAAGAAGAGTAAAATCTCCAATCACCGGCTAAGTAGCATCCTTTCGTGTTTCACTTCCTTTTGACCTTTATCATTTCTTGTGATATCATATGAAAATTCTACTTAACATTTAATTCCCTTCTATTTCTCAATCACACATATAACTCAATTCTTTTGCGAACATGTGATTTAATTCTTTTACTTATCTTTTCTCAACCCTACTATCTTTTTTCTAGCTTATTTACCAATTAAAGACTTTTTAGTTCAACTAATTATTTTTTTGTCAACATGAAATATCCTTTCGATCACAAGTCATATATTCCATTAACACTTCACGATCTCATTCTCGAATAAATACATGATTGTTCCCTTCATATAGTCATTCTAGATTACTTCATCTTACCATTTGTCATAGTAGCACATATTAAGGCCTCAATTACCCACTAGTTCTTCATTTATATATTTAACTAAACTATTCCGTCCAACATGTGCATCACTTACGGAATCAAGACTTAGTTCAACTCTTTAACCAAAGATTGTTAAGTTTTTCCCCCATTTGGGCAATGCCTATTCAAAACTGTTTTATACTCAATAACGGTATCATATGTTTGTGAAAATTTCCCATAAGGTAGAACACTTGTATAAGTCTATCATATGTAAAATTGAGCTCAAGAAACTAAGTCGAGAACACCAAAATATTCTTCCACTCCCAAAATCTGTTCTCAGGTCTGCACCTTCCCTCTTCACAAAACATGTCATAAAAACCCCTACCGACCTCCAAATGGCGTCATTCAAATTTTCGATGATAGAAGACTCATAGAAAATCATTTTCCAACTTGTATCTCGTTAAAATTCGACTTATACAATCAGTCATGGCCTTCTAAAGTTGGAAGGGCAGAAACTTCATACAAAATAATTCCTTGCCTAAGGTACTTTTACTAAATTCATACATACATGCTTGGCCTCCTAAAACTCAATATTAGTCTTTTATGCTTTCTTTTTCATTAAAGAAGACCTAGCTTCCTTCTTCCAATTAATCCAAAAGCTTCATTTAATTTAGCAAAATACAATGATATTCACTTCAAAGTCCCAACGAATACTTTATTCAAAATTTCCAAATACATCTAATCTATATCAACAAACTTATCATTTTCCCCTTTATGATTCATCACAAGACACCATAGAAAAAACCCAAATTTCTCCACTTTTAGGGTTTATGAAAATCAACTCACAATATATAATAGGAGTTAAAGATTAAAACCCATCATTATTTCATCATAAACATCAATTATGTAGTCCCAAGTCAAAGGAATAAACCATAAATTTAACACCCAATAGAAAATACATAAACCCAAAAATAAACGATCTCTTAGCTTACCTACATAAATTGTCCAAGAAATCAAAACCCAATTGCCAAACTATACCAATAAGGTGCAAATCCCTCATTTCTTTTCATTTTGTCCCATTTTCTTTTTCTTTTTCTCTCTTTTTTTCTTTTCTTTTCTTTTCTTTGTTCGGCCGAATATGCTTCTACTTCTCCACTTCCAATTGCAAGACAAATATATATATAAGAATTTACACACAAAGTCCCTCAACTTTAGTAACTAATTTAAGTTGGTCCTTGACAAATATTATTTAACCATAAGTCCTTTAAGTATCAATTCTTCAACTTAAACCCTTTGATTAGTTGGACTTCGACCCAAATAATTAAATTTTGACCTTGACTTGACTATTCAACTTTTGACTATTGGTCCATAAAATTTGGGATGTCACAGATACATCGTGCCACTCATTGATGATTTGAAGTTGTTGTGGAGTGTATGTGTATCGGTGTTTGATGCACATAGCCGGATACTTTTCACACTACGTGTAATGATTTTTTGCACCATAAATGACTTTCCAGCATACAGTAACTTGTCAGGTTATACTACTAAAAGAGCCAAAGAGTGCCCCGTTTGCGAAGATGAGACGGTTGATCTTCATGTGAATAACTTCAAGAAAAATATGCTCATGAGTCATCAGATATTTCTTCCATCTAACCAGTCATATCGAAAGAAGAAAAAAGCTTTCAATGGGATAACCGAGACTCGAGTCGCCCGTTTACTGTTAACAAGGAAAGATGTTTATGAGAGGGTTAAAATGTTAATGTCGTGTAGGGTAAAACTTCTAAGACTCCACAGAAGAGTCTATGGAAGAAGCGGTCTATATTATGGGATTTACCATATTGGCAGCATTTGCAAGTTAGACATTGTCTCAATGTAATATACGTGGAGAAAAATGTGTAAGATAATATCATCGAAACGTCGTTGAATATTCCAGCCAAGACGAAATATGGTATCAAAGTTAGAAAAAACTTGGTAGAAATGGGGATACGGGAAGAGCTAGCACCGTATGAGTCTAAAAACCGTACATTTTTGCCCCATGCATGCTACATCTTGTCTAAACAAGAGAAAACAAGCTTTTGTAAGTGGTTGAATGCTATTAAGGTTCCATCTGGCTATTCATCAACTATCAAAAGACTTGTGTCGATGAAGACTTGAAAGTGGTTGGTATAAAGTCCCATGATTGTCATGTCTTACTGCAACAATTTCTTGCCGGTTGCTATACAAGGTATATTGCTAAAACATATTTGACATGTCATAACTAAGCTTTGCTTTTTCTTCAACTCAATTTGTTGCAAGGTCATTGATCCCGAGACGTAGGATGCTTTGTAGGCCGATGTTATCGCTCTATGCCAGTTGGAAATGTATTTCCCGCTATCATTTTTTGACATTATGGTGCATTCAATTGTTCACTTGGTAAGGAAAATTAAGATCTGTGGCTCGGTGTTCTTAAGGTATATGTTTCCGTTTGAAATATACATGGGTATTTTGAAAGGATACGTGAGAAGCTGATCTCGACTAGAAGGGAGTATAATTGAAGGTTATGCTGATGAGGAAGCTATTGAATTTTGTATTGATTACCTAGATGATGTTGAAGCCGTTGGTATTCCTAAATCGCAACATGAGGGGATACTTGAAAGTAAAGGCACGATTGGATTCAAATAGATCGTTCCAAGGGCCGAAATGTGAGATAAAGTACACTTCCTTAACTTATAGCCCATTACTGTAGTTCACCTATATTTGGATGAGCACATGTTGATGTTAAAGCGTCATAATCCTTCAAAGGGTGAGATATGACTGACCAATGAACATAATCGCACATTTATAACATGGTTCAGAGATAGAGTGCTTCAACAATTGTCCCACGCGAAAATGGTTGTTGTACAGTCTTGGAGTGGATGTTTCTTTTTACGAAGGGTATGACATTAACAGATGCACATTTTACACAAAACGGCAAGACGACAAGAGCAAGATGTAGAACTATGGGCGTGATGGTAATAGCACTTTCATCAGAATATTCTAGCGCCAATCATAGGAACCTAGTGGATGCCGCAATGTCGTATTATGGTGCAATTAAAGAAATTTGGCAACTTGTTTGCAAGTTCTCAAGGTTCCTCTTTTTCGCTGTTAGTGGGTTGAAAACCATTGGGATGTTCGAGTTAACGAATTAGATTTTACTCTGATAGACTTTGGTCAGTTAGGCTATTTTGATGACCCTTACATACTCGCATCATAAGCAAAGCAAGCGTTCTACATTGTTGATCCTGTTAAGCCAAAGTGTTCAGTCGTCCTGCAAGGCAATAGACGTATAGTTGGTATAGATGTTGTGGTCGATGAAGAAGAGTATGATCAATTTGACGAAACCCCTCTTTTTCTGTTGGTATACAGCATACACCTCCAGTGGATGATAACATAGAGACAAATTACATGCGTTCAGATCATAGAAAAGGCCTATGGATTGACTATCGCTCATAAAAGCATTATCATGTAAGGTCATTTACATTCTGCGTTATACATGCATTTCTAATTGTCTTGTTTGTGCTAATATCTAGTTATTTTACTTGTACTTTGTATATTATTTACATGCACTAATGTGTTGGAATACGATTAGTTAGTCTAATGTACTTGTATTTGTATTTGTATGCAGGTAGGGACGTAGTGAGCGCTCTTGATAACTGACAATTCAGGCGGAACAGATGATCTGACTGGCAAGAAAAAGAAGCAGACAAGAGGTCCAACAACTTGCAAGAAGTTGAAGAAGAAGTAGGATACGGTGGTTGAACTAGAAGAGCAAAGAAGGCCTGTCTGGCAATTTGCCGGCGATTTGAGCAATTACATAGGGAGTGTTGTTTGGATTCATATGCATATAAACTATCCAAATTAGCATGTAGTTGAGCAAACCCTTTAAGATCTTGTTTGGAAAGACGTCAAGGTATTGAATGAGTTGACATGGTTCAATTTGATATCACATAATGGTTGATTTTATCATGCAGAAATTTGATATCGCATAATTTGATATTCTTGCCCCGCAAAAAATATTCAATCTCGAGAATGACAACTTGAACGAGCCTCTATTGAGAGAAGTTGGGAAGAGATTGAGAGAATTCAAGGCTTCGTTGGTGCGAAATTACATCAAAGATTAGCACCTGAAATATGAAACTCTTTGTCAGCTTTATGAGTTCATTACGCCTGATATGTGGGCGAAGTTCAAGCAGGATCAAGAAACTCCGGAGTTCTTAGTATGGTCAAAGCAAATTTTATATCATTTTCTCACCACAAGCAAGAACCTAAAACAATTGTTGAATTGAATTTCAGGAGAAATGTGAGAAGGCGGAGCGGTGTCAAGTGCGTAATGAGCATCCTCACCATTTAGGTTCCGCTAGTTATGCTCGTAGGAGGACGGAGTGGGCATTTACAGACCTCATGTCTTTCTCCTCTTCCGTGGGTCAGTTAGCTCGACCTTTCAGATCGATGATTGAAGTCTAGATTGGCTTCAGACAAGGACCGTCAAGGGCCCAGATGGCCAGTATTACATACCGAACGAGAAAATAAAGGAGGTGTATGAGAAAATTGTAAGTATACATTAATAAGTAATTTTTACTTTACTTAATTACTTTCTTTTTTTTCACATGTCTTATATTTATTTTTAATTTTTGCAAACAGAAAGAAATGCACCGGGGGGTCAGCGAAGAGACTTTTGTCCCAACAAGACACTGCGATATCTTAACGGCGGCACTTGGTAAGGAGGAACACCCTGGTCGGGTGAGGGGCTATGGTGGATACGTTACTTTGAGGGACGTATATGTATGACCAGATGAGCCTAGGAGAAGACCGAGTGGGGTCGTGTCAGAGGTAGAGGCTAGCATCGCTGAGCGGGTGAGGAAAGAGACCATGGCACAAATGCAGACTCAATTTGATATGATACAGACGCAAATGGCCTCTGTCTTCCAACACGATGGAATGAAAATACCTCAGCAATTTCGTGGCATGAAAATACCTATGGTGGCGAGTCCTTCCGGGAGACCACCGATTCGTAGTAGCCGTCACTCGGTACATCCCCAGCCACAGCTTGACGTTGAGGTATACTTAGTGTCTTGTATAGATCTTGTTGAATGTATTGACTTCATTTCAATTCTTACATATAATATTATTTTGTTCACTTGTATTGAATATCCGCAGAAGCGGACCTCGTGTCATCTAGTCCTTGTTTGTGACGGCGAGACTAAAGTTGTGGGTGAGAGATGGTTCACCCATTCGAAGCTACTACGGTGGTGCACGGTAAACAGCTACTGCCCGATGATTACAAAGTTTCAATTGACTTTGTACATGACGATGCGGTGAATTATTAACTCCCAGTGCCAAATTCATTCCATGAACAATTAGTGGATATAGCTGAAGGTGGTTTCACTCAGTGGCCCGTACATTTAGTGATGTTAGACGCGGTAATTAATTAAAGTTACACAAAAATGAATTGGATTTTGTGTTACACATATTTTGATGGGAAACACATTATCACTGCAGGAACAGTTACCAGAGTAAGTGGCATCCACAAGAAAAGGCAAATAGCCTGCCAATGTTGAAGTCTCTTCAACGCGGCCTAATCTTGTCGACAATGCAACATTGATTTCCCTGAGTTGCCACCTCAAAAGGTTGTACGCTTTGACTGTTAGACTACCCATTTCTATGGATTTCATAGATGTGCTGATGGTTGAGGAGGTGTTTCACTACCCAAGCAAGATGGTGAATGATATACATGTTTCTGTCGACGATATTACCGACATCCTCAATATGCAATGGTTGAACGTACTTATTTTGCAAGTTTGGGAAATATAAGACTTCCTCCCTGACAATTAAGTACGTCATATAATTTTTAATTTAACATTTCACGTTTGATATAAAATATTTCAGGTACCTACATCATTTGTGCAACGTATACGAGAATCAAAACATCGGGTTTCTTTGTACAGCTCTGATCGGGGCTATTAATTTTAAAGCTGATGGACATGCGAGTTATACTTACATGGTCAGCGCATTTTTACAAATGATAGACAAGAAGAACATTCTAGCACCATATCATTAGGGGTAAAACTAACTATATTGTTCATTTTTTTTTTGCTTTGACTTAATTTGAATTATTTGTGGCTAAATTATGTAAACTTACATTCTTATAAAATATTATAGAAACCACTGGATGCTGCTTGTGCTGTGCCTTAAACATAACATGATGTACCTCTTGGACTCTATGGAGGATAATGGGTGCACATTGGATATCAGGCCGGAATTGTCTACGTAAGCAATTATCAATAACTATTGACATAATAGTTCTTTGTGTAAGTTTGAGTTTATTTAACGTATATATACATTA
>CAVNYN010230586.1:0-40986 GCA_963692815.1 Nyctanthes arbor-tristis
GATAATAGTGCAACAAATACCGTCTTCAAAAGAAAATAATATTTTAGAAAGCTGATTATAGTAAAATCTAATGTCAACACATTATTAGGTTCTGTAAACCTTATTGAAGGCTCCAAAAGTGCTATTATCAGATTAAGTGGAGCCACGAGATTTATTATTAACGATGCATTACACTCCACCAAGTTAAAGAGAGAAATCTATTAAGTTTCAAAGATATACGTCGAAATGGGTACCATATTAAAATTGCAATTGAAAACAACATGGAGTATCTCTATATTGTTTCAAATGATATATGTGCACTAGAGAAGTTAGCTGCAGTATCTTCCGGTCTGCACTATACAAGAATTAGTACAGTTGAAATAAATATTTGGTTGAACCCAAAGTTTGATGTTTCAAAGGATTTCATTGTTTAGCATGATCGGTTAGGCCATCCCAGATCAATAATGATATGAAGAATTATTGAAAATTCAATAGACATAACTTGAACAACCAGAAGATTCTTCAAGCTAATGAATTTCCATGTGCTGCTTCTCTAGGAAAAATGATCACAAGACCATCACTAGTTAAAATTGTGACTGAATCCCCAGCATTTCTAAAACAAATTCAGGGTGATATATATGAGCCTGTATACCCTCTATGTGGACCATTTAGATATTTTATTATTTCAATAGATTCATCGACTAGATGGTCACATCTAAGTCTATTAGCCACTCGCAACGTGACGTTTGTGAGATTGCTTGCTTAAATTATTCGATTACGAGCACAATTTTCAGATTATCCAATCAAGACAATCCGACTTGATAATGCTAGTGAATTTACATCCAAAGCTTTTAATGATTATTGTGTATCAATTGTAATAAAAGTTGAACATTTTGTAGCTCGTGTTTATACACAAAATGCTATAGTAGAATCATTAATTAAACGGCTCCAATTAATTGCTAGACCTTTACTCATGAGAACAAATCTCCCCGTTTCAGAATTAGGATATGCTATTTTGAATGCAATAGCACTTATACAAATCAGGCCAACATCTTATCATAAGTTTTCCCCATTGCAATTGGTTTTTGGTCAGGAACCAAATATTTCCTATATGAGATTTTGGTTGTGCTGTATATGTGTCTATTGCTCTACCACAACGTATTAAGATGAGTCTTCAAAGGAGGCTGAGAATACATATAGGGTATGAATCACCATCTATAATAAAATATCTTGAACCCCAACTGGGAGATATTTTTACGGCATGATTTGCTGACTGTTATTTTGATGAAACAGTATTCCCAGCATTAGGGGGAGAAAAGAAAAAGCTGGAAAAAGAGATTACTTGGAATGCATCATCTTTGTCTAAACTTGATCTTCATAACGGACAATATGAACAAGAAGTTTAAAAGATTATTTATTTGCAAAGTATAACCAATCAATTACCATATGCGTTTATTGACCATAAAAGAATAACCAAGTCTCACATTCCAGCTGAAAACGCTCCATTTAAAATTGATGTCCAAGAAGGACAATCTGTGGCCATTGAATCTAAAGTACGCTTGAAGTGTGGTACCTGTTGATTCCAAAGATAAAAATCTCTAAAAGAAAAAAGGGAGCAACAAATCAAGATGGTCATGTTGAGGCAGGCACTCTTGTAGAACATAATCAAGAAACTCCTGAAGAAGTTCAGGTAGCTGAGAATAATGATAATAAAGAGATCTCAATAAATTATGTTCATATGAGAAAAAGGTGAAACTGAAAAGAAGAAAATGTCGGCAATACTTTTGTATGCGATGTTGCGTTGAGTATTATAAATGAAAACGAGGATGATATGCGATGTTGCGTTGAGTATTATAAATGAAAACGAGGATGATAAACCAAAATCCGTCAAAGAATGTTGACATAGAAGTGATTGGCTAAAATGGAAAGAGGCAATAAAAGCTGAATTGGATTCACTAGAAAAACGCAAAGTTTTTGGGCCTTTTATTCAAACCCCTGAAAGGAAAGAACCTATTCATTTTAAATGGTTTTTTGTGCGAAAGAGAAATGGGAAAAATGAAGTTGTAAGATATAAAACACGACCTGTGGCACAAGGATTTACTAAAAGACCTACTATTGTTATGAAGAAACATATTCCCTAGTAATTGACACTATTATGTTTAGATATCTAGTTAGTTTTGTTGTACATGAAAAAGTTTTGTTGTACATGAAAAACTAGATATGCGTCTAATGGATATGGTCATAGCCTATTTATGTGGCATGCTTGACATTGATATCTATATGAAAATCTAGGTAGGATTTAAAATGACTGAATCATGGAGTTCAAAACCTCAAGAATAATTTTCAATCAAACTATAGAGGTCACTATATGGTTTAAAACAATATGGCCGCATGTGGTATAACCATCTCAGTGAATGGTAGTTAAAAGAAGAATATAAGAATGATCTCATTTGCCTATATATTTTTATAAAGAAATCAACAATTGGGTATATGTCGATTATTTAAACATTATTGGAACTCCTGAAGAGCTTCTAAAAGCAGTTGATTATTTAAAGAAAGAATTTGAAATAAAAGATTTGGGAAATACAAAATTTTGCATTGATTTGCAAATTGAACATTTGAATGATGGAATTCTCGTTCATCAATCGACTTATACTGAAAAAGTTCTCAAAAGATTTTATATAGACAAAGCACATCCATTGAGTACTCTCAATCATCGTGCGGTCTCTTGATGTAAATAAAGATCCTTTTAGACCAGGAGAAGGTAATGAAGAAATTCTTGGTCCTAAAGTACCATACCTAAGTGCTATTGGTGTCATCATGTATCTTGCTAATAATACAAGGCCAGACATAGTATTTACAGTAAATGTATTGGCAGTATATAGTCCAGCTCTAACAATTAGGCATTGAAATAGAATTAAATATATTTTTCGTTATCTTCGAGGAACAATTGATATGTGATTATTCTATTCTAATTTTTCTCTACTAAAATTTGTAGGATATACTGATGGAGGATATTTGTCTGATCCACATGAAGCTAAATCTCAGACATGTTATCTCTTTACCTATGGTGGTACTACTATATCATAGAGATCTACTAAGCAAACTTTAACTGCAACTTCTTCAAATCATGCTGAACTAATTGCAATGCATGAAGCAAGCCAAGAATGTGTATCACTGAGATCTATTATTCAACATATTCGTGGAATGTGTGGCCTATCTTACAACAAAAATATCCCAACAGTTCTATACGAAGATAATGCAGCATGCATAGCTCAGTTAAAGGGAGGATTTATCAAAGGCGAAAGATTCAAACATATTTCATCTAAATTATTTTTCACAAATGATCTTTAAAAAATGGTAAAACTAATGTTCAAAAAATCCGTTCTAATGATAATTTGGCACATATATTTACCATATCACTTCCTGTTGTAACTTTTGAGAAACTGGTGTACAATATTGGAATGCGTAGGTACAAGGATCTTAAGTGATGACCAGATGAGGGGGAGTCCATACACATTGTACTCTTATTTCATTTATCAAGTTTTTATCTTATAACGTTTTTCCTATAAAGGTTTTTAATGAGACAGCCATCAAGAATGGTGTGCAGAATTATGCATTCTTTTTCCTTACTAGATTTTTCCCCACTGGGTTTTTCTAATAAGGTTTTAACGAGACATAATATGTGAAATAGTCATTCAAGAAGGAGTTTTATGAATCCACGACTAGTTCAAGCAAGTTGGATATGTGTGGATGACTATTAAATATAATGTATTCATCATGTTTAAATGCAAGTGGATTATAATATGAAAGTTTATGATGAAACAATATGCAAATTGATTAGTTTGTGTAAATGGATTATCCATTCAACTGGCCTTCTTAGATATGTAAGTGGGAGACCAATCAAATGGATTATGAGTTGGATACATCTACAACTTGCAAGTTGATATCAAGATTAGATATTTTAATTATAAAGTTGTAATTATAATTACCATTTTGCCCTTCTATGCATATATAAATAGAGGATTGTATACTTCATTTTGAATCAAATCAAGAGCGAAAATTTCCTCTCTATAGTTTCTTCTCTTATCCTTCTCCATATTCTTCAATATTGATCTTTATTTTTGTTTTGAGAAATCAGAAATTCGAGCTAATTATTTACAAAATGATTTGCCTTTTTTGTGGATTTTTCAATTTTTAGTTTATTGAAAAATTAATAATTTATACATGGGTAATTTGCGTAAAAGGTCCTTACTTTCAACATTATTATGTAAATAGTCCTACTTTTGATTTTTTGGTAATTTCGTCACCACCTTCAAATTTCTTTTTCACAATCCATCCTTCATATTATTTGTCTCTAAATTACTCCATCTTGAAAAGGGTATTTTTGTCCATCCATAGTAAAAAAATTATAAAAAAATAAAACAAGGTTCTAAAATTAATTAGCAATATTGAAAAAATAGTTATTTTTAATATTTTCAATAATACAAATTATTTTAATTAGTTTTCTATAATATTTATTATTTTGGCAATTCATTTGTAATTTTTTTTTAAAATTTTGAGCTGTGTTTGGAAAAAAAAATCATTCTAAAAATGGACAATATTAAAGACAAATTGATATAAGGATGAATTGTGCAAAAGGAATATGAAGGTGGGGATGAGATTGCTAAAAAATCAAATGTGGGGACTATTTTTATAACAATGTCTAAAGGTAAGGACCTTTTATGCCAATTACCCATTTATACATTGTATCTTACCCATTGTAACAAAAATCACATCCAGCCTTATTACCATGTCATTATATATTAAAAGTGTGAATGTAGGAAAATCTTTTGATTTGCTGTTTTACATATATATATATATATATATATTATTGAATTCCTACTTTGTCCCACATCATTTCGTTAATTCAACCAAAAAAAAAAACTCTTCATTTTCCAACTTATACATACAAGAAAGAAAATATTGTGATTTATATCATCGTTGTTAAGCCAAAAGATATACAAGATAGATGTTAAATTGAAAATCTCAACAAGACGTTTAGTAAGAGCTAAGTTTGAGGACTTAAATATAAACGTACAATTCGATGTAAGTCTCAAAACTTATAGACAAGAGTTTTAATTTTTAGTCTTTACATTTTCTGCCTATAACCCAGATTTTTATACTTTATTCATTTGAGTATAAATTAAATGTATAACTGTTCTATTCAACTTATCACGATTTATTTAATTCAATTTTCTTTTTCATTTCAAATTAAAAACAAATAATTAATATCCAAAAATCACTTAGATCAATTTCGACTGTATAATCAACCCAAAAAAAAATTTTTTGACTGTCTTTTAACAAACTCATAATCATGATATGTTAATTAACATAGTTCTTTCCAAATACAACCATTAATTTCGCTATATCTTCCAAATTTTCAGTATTTTGATAAGAGCAAGATCAATTAAACATTCATCATGACTATGAGTTTTTCGAATGCTAAATGAACGTGTATACTATTTATTTGAATTTAACAATTTAGCTATCATCGTTATAAGTAAACTATCACTAACATTAATCTTCGGAACTTTAAATGTAAAAATTCTTAGCACATACTTTTAAACTTTTTAGGTTTAATTTCACATAACGTCCCCAAACATTTAGAGACAGTATCGGCTGGGTCCCCAACCTTTCATTAGTTCACATAGATTGTCCTTTTTTACGATTCCCATTAATTTTTCTGTGGCGGCAAACTGCTGTCTTTAGTGGCTATCAGAAGTAGCACAGGAGTGGTGACTCCCTCCTGTGCTGTAAGAAATGAGGAGTTAATGGAAAAATTGATGGAAACCATCAACAAGAACCATGTGTGAAAATTAATGAAAAGTTGAGTGCCCAATGGGTTGACAAAAAGGTTAAGGACTCAGCTAATACTAACCCTAAATGTTGGGGCCGATATGAGAAATTAACCCTTTTTTTAAGAGAAAATTACAAAATTTGACACCTTTTAATATGTCATTTTCAAAATTAGACCATTTTTTAAACTTACAAAAATGTCACTTTTTCTCTTTTTTAGACAAAATTGCCCCTAAACAAAAATTCTAATATCAATTTTAAGAGCATCAATTCTTTTATATCTTCATCCGGGCACTAATCTAAACAATTGAACTAATCAAAATCTTCTTTGACGCTTGTTGAACAATGCTCAAATAGTCTGCGAACGCATAATCTCATAATTAAAGAGACCCTAAATCAAGACTTGTATTACACGTTCATCGTCAAATCTGTAGTAATCGGGCAGAAATTCAACATCGATATAGAAGGGAATGTTGTTCAAAATAGCGAAATAAAGTCAACTGTACATGTCTGTAACTGAAATTCGTCGGCGCGTGAGGCGCGTGGCTTTCACGCGCGGACGGCGCGTAAGTCTCAACTGTAGAAAAAGGAAATTGTTTAAATCTACAGTGTGAAACTGTCGAGGTCTACGGTTCAACTATCGAGATCAACAGATAACTTTCGAGAATTATCGCGATTAAATGTCAAGATGTACAGATAAATTGTATAGACATTTTTTTATCAAACTGTAATGTCGAGAACCAGCACTTATAATTATAATTGTAGAAATATACAGATAAACTGTAGAGATATACAAATATAAAGAGAAATTATTGTTTAAGGGCAATAATGTAATTTTATTCAAAAAATTGCCATTTTTCCAGAAGTTTTTAAAAAGTGCCATTTTTAAAGTTTAGTTTTTATTTTTTGCCATTTTAAAAATTGTCCCTTTTTTTAATATAGCCATCATACTATTTATTTCAAAATTTTAATTGGTTTCATATATCATATATAAGAAAATTCATAGTTTACATAAGAAGTGCTACGCACGTGATTGTTACTAGTTTATTAAAAAAAAAAAAAGGCAAACACACAGCCAAAAACGAAAACCAAAAAGAGCTTTGTCTCAATTTTTTTACCTTAAACACGGGCTAACTCTTTTATTTGTTTTCTCTATCAAGTTGTCAAGATAAATGAAAAGAAAGTTTACACTGAAGAGGGAGAGAATAAGAGTGCATATAGTACAAGTGGCATCTCCCCCTCTATTTGTTTTATAGACCCATCACCCATATATAGAGTCATGTTTACGTAGATAAAATTAATAAAGGAGAAAATGCCGCATACACTGGGTGTCTCCATAACTGAGGCACCCGGTGTCTCCGTATCAAAACTCGCATACAATATATAGATTTAATCATTTATTATTATTATTATTCAAATCTTTAAATTGGCATTACATTTTATAAAAAATAATATTCTTGCTCTTTTATTCTTCAATATTCTGGGAAATTATCTATGCTGAGTAATTAAAAAACTTTATATTTTGCCAAAGGTTCATGTTCATCCAAATTGAATTCCATTCTCTTAGGGGTTCTTTCCAACATGGAATTCGATGGATTTTTTAACACATATGGATTTTTATGGATTTCATAGATTTTAATAGAATTCCACATAATTCATTAGAAACCAATCAAATTTTACATCAGCAATTTGAATGGATTCTTTAGTGGAATTGGGTATATCTTGAATTTCAAGTTTCCATGGACTTCATTGAATTTTTTAATTTTTCAACCCAAAAAATAATAACAAATATATAAAAATATATGCAAAGATAATAATAATAAAATATGTTTATATTATTCTATACGGATAGAAAATTCATAAAATTATTTTACTCATTAATATATCTTAATAGTACCCCATTTTAGAGATTTGGCCATTTATTTTTCACAAATTAGATATGATGTAATTTCGAAAAAAAAGTAGTGACAAGAAAAAACTATAATTTTGTCAACGTGATTTTTAGTAAAAATTACAAAATTGTTTTGAACATATTAATAGCATGATAATTTCTCACCACGTCCATTGGCAGTTTAGTGCAATATATCATTTTTCCAAAATTATAGTAAAATTGTGTGTTATCGTGATAGTATATCATTTTAGATATTGATAATTAATTTTGTACAAGTTGAATATGATAGAGTGATAAGAAAAAATGGGTGAAATGAAAAAAATAGATCTCAATTTATCATTATAAATTTTTATTGACAAAGGTTTAAAAAAATTTCATGAAATGTTGTCCCAAAAACAAAGGAAAGTCTCATGAAATATATAAGAATATGAGGGTAAGATGTCAGAATTTGACAAGGAGATTGTAAGTGTATATTTGACCTTAGAATCCATAAAAATCCATATAATTCCGTTATTTAATGAAATCCATCAAAATCTGTAAGAAATTGAGAACACCAAATTTCTGTAGAATCTATAAAATTTTTATTTGAGGACATCTAGAATTGGATGGAATTCTAAAATCTATCGAATTTCAAGTTGATGGACACCCCCTTACTTAAGAATTCGATTTTCCTTCCCTACAATCTCGTTGATACTTTAAATATTTCTAGTTATTTTTTATTAAAAGTTTATAGTTATTTCTTATTAAAAGTTTCTTGGTTCATAGAAATAATAGCAAACAAAAGAAAATCAAGTTAGAATAATTGTTACAAAATAATAAGTTACAAAAGAAAATCTCTCTTAAACTTTCTTATTTTATATACGCAGTTGACAAAATGGCATTAAAAAAATTTTGACATCTCATATTTCAAACTAACATTTTTTCTGGTAGAAGTGTTTCGAATAATTGTTGTTCTTTTAACCCGTGTACTCAAGTATCAACGGGATTTGATTTTACTGTGGTTCTAATTGTAAGGTCAAACCACACTTACCCTCCTCTATATCCCCGTATTAAGAAAAGATAATGTGGTGACAAAAAAAATGTTTTGCCCTTGTTTAGAGCATATCCGATGCGTATAGTCATAGTCATGGAGTAAATTGACAATTGACAAAAAAGTACTTATTTAGCACATTAAATGCTTGACATTGTCATAGAGAATGTTATGAGATGACAATCTCTATGACAATATCAAGCATTAATTTATCTAATTCAAAAGTTTCTCTCTTTCTTTTTTTCAAAATCCCTAATAATAACTTGACAAATATGCAATGTTAACATTGTTGTATTGGAGGATTTTTTAAATGTAATGTTAATATTCTTTGACATATATACACCTAACACATTATACCTTGACTTTGCATTGGAAATGCACTTAAAGTAACAGCTAAAGAGTCTTATACCATAAAGAAAAGTTAGATCCAAGACATTTCCAATAAATAAATGAAATGAGTTCTCATTCGTGAATCTTGATGAATGCCACGGAAAATTACAAAATCTTTAAACAAACAAAGAAAAAGTTGAAGTTTGCAGGTTGGAGAGGCTTTTTTTTTTTTTTTTAATTTATAAACTAGACAATCTAAAAAAATTCTCAATTGACTTGCCTTTAAAATTTATTACTATTGATAGATGCATAATTTGCATTGATTAAATATTTCAATTTGTGTTTAAATGTTTGAGTTTGTTGATTAAAAGCACGTATTTACATGTTGATTTCTTAATTTTTAGGTTACAATTCAAGAGGAAGTATAAAAGATCGATTTTGGTGGCGGCCAAGTTTGTTAAGTTTTGGATAAATTGGGCTGAGTTTGCAACAATTTTGAAAAGTGGGGACCAAAAAGTATTAAGGGAAACGACGGAGGATTAGAAGATGCATGGGAATTTTTTGTGCCTAATGATTGTTCTTTGTGGCTGCAGTATAATGAGCACTGCGGCCGCAATGATGGAAGCCAAAAAAAAAAAAAAAACTCTCTAGAGGAACGAGATTCAGAGTGTAGGAATTCCAATACGGCTCTACGAAAATGTGCATTGCGACCTGATGTGGACAAGGAAAAGATGAATACTGCCGCTGAAAGCAAAGGTCGCACTTTCATGTAGCAAAATAAGGTTAAGAGAGCATACGAGGTAAACAGCGGGCGCAAGGGAGTACAACATTGCGGGTGCGATGAGGAACAATTCGAGCGTGTAGAATTGCTCTATTCGGCCATGTTCTAGTATAGCTATGTGGCTGCGTGGTTACGAGAATAAAGATACAAGTATGCGACCGCAAGGATATTGGCTGTAGTCGCACTATTTGCAGGCAAAAAAAGTTTAGTTTTCTTTTTTATGTTGGATTCTTATTTTGGTAAGTCTTTTAGACGAATTTTACCCTCTTTTTAGGTCTTGTTAGCCCTTTATAAATAGGTCTGGAATAATTTACAACTAGATTTCCACTCGTGCATTACACGGGTAGAGTTTTAAGTACAATGTAGTGCATAAATTATATCATCATTGTGCCCGTGAAACTTGCGGTTGTGTAAAAACTAATATGCCCAATATACGTATAGTTAACATGCATTGTACGTTAGCTAGTGGTATGCAATCAATTATCTATATTGTACTTGAATTGTTTCCAAGGGCACGTCCAAAACAATGATTTCAATCTCACATCTTGACAAATAAGGTTGGAGATTGTATGCAAGAGAATTCAGACAAATGATCAGCATATGTAAGTGCTTATTATGTATAGTGTGGAGGCGCAACTAAGATACATTTTGTTCACCAAACAAAGAACACTAAAGTCAAAATCTTTTTGTGTACGAAAACCCAGCGGCATAGATCTTCAATATGAAGTTCGACAACTCACTGTGTATAACGTATATTAAGATGAAAGAATTAGTAGAATTACAAATTGGCATTACAATCTACCCATGTCAAAAGAATTGGCAAACAACTTAATCATTGCACTAACACGAAAAGTTAAACCACTTAATTTATCACTCGTGCGTTGCATGTGAAGTTTCTTAAACAACGTAAACGCTTAAAGAATTACAAAAAGATATCTATACAACTAAAAAAAGACACAATTTTAATTAATTTGTTACCGTAAATAATCATCTGAATTTTCCGTAAATAATCATCTGAATTTAAGCGTTGATATATTCAATTAAATTAATAACTATATGTGTCATGTTGTATTGCATAAGATTCATTTTCCCTTTTACCAAGTTCAGTTCAAGTAAAGCATTACATTCTTGACTCTTCCTATTACTCTTTAACGTCAAAATAAAATATCCCACATTCCATCACTCATGCTTCAATAAAAAGTATTTCAAATACCGCCAAAATTAAACTTGTAGTAATCAAAATTATACATCATAACTATAAACAAAAATAAAATTACTAGAACCCCCATAAAAGATTTCCAACAAATATGGGCTGGTCTTCATTTTGGTTGCATCCTGCCCTCCAAATATCATCTTTTGGAAAAATAAGCATTTTGGACATAATTTTGAGTGATATCCGATTCTTAATTTTGAGATATGAATTTGGATTTGTATTCTACTCATCAAGAGCTTTGAAATCATATATTTATTTGCCCAAAATGATGATTGGGTGAATAAGAAATTGAGTATCAAAGTTTGTCGTAAGAAATGGGTAAGTATTGCGAGAACCATGTCCTATATTGGAAAGGTAGTAACCTAATGACTTGTTTAAATATGTTTACATATTTATAATGTGTAAATTGTGTAGTTGAAAGGCTCTCTCTTGCGTGTGGGCACGCAGGGGTGCAAATTACAAATCAGAAATACATTTCAAACTATTGAACTTGTATGTGAGCATGGCCTACATACACGATTGCTGAACCAAAAGTAAGCACCTAATCTAATCAAGTTTTGCTAAAATAAGCTACCAAAATAATGTGAAGAATTGTAACTGGTGACTATTGATGTTATTGTTATTCAACTCTAATGAATTCATATTTAATTTTAGGCCTTTTACATGTCACGCATTGCCTATATAAAGGATCTGGTTGGCCTTTTTAGTACAACTAGTTCAACAAACAAATTCCCTGCATTTTCCTTCATTAAACCTCAGTCTCGTGATACTGTTCAGGCACTGTTTTGGTTTGTCTAGATAGGAATTTCGCAACACTGTGGTAGTATTGTTTCTTCTAGGTTCGACTGTTGTATCCTAGGAAATAGACGTCGAACGGTTAAGAACGAATATGTTTTAAGGACACTGTGTCTAACATAGACCTCGGTTCTTTGTTCTTCCACTAGCCGTTTCTGTTTTCCTACCGTTTCGTACTTGTGTTGCAGATTCTGTTTTCCTGTATCCTACTTGTGCTGTAGACTTTTTCTAACAATCTTAAAACAGATTCATGGAAAAGAGATAAACGGCTTGTTTGATAAAGTCATAGTTAAACTTTGAGATAATAAGATGTGGATAATGGTTGGTATAAAAGAATTCTTATTCTTGTCAATACAACTATGGTAAAAATCTATATTTTGATTGTACAAAGTTGCATATGCTTCATGTTGTTATACATTTGATAAATCATATTTGATGTATGATTTTTACAACCTATGCCAATTATCTTACGTTTTAGATAATGTTTCAACTCTTGATACCTGCTTTATGCCGTTCTTTCACATTTCCAGAGATTTCCAAAAGAATTTTCAAAAAGGAGTTTCAAAACGCAATAGGTTAGAAAAGGGATTGAAAATCCTTAGAAAAGGGATTGAAAATCCTACACACTTTTTTCCCCACAAGCATACGTACCACCACTGTGTAGGGTAATGTTCAACCACTAATAGAGCAAACCTCCTAAAAAAGAATAAATGCATTAAAATTCAAACCCTTTAAAAATGCATAACATAAGAATGATTGTTTCAACTCCCGACACTTGTTATATGCCATTTTTCACCTTTCCAGAGACTTCCAAAATAAAACAAAAGGAATTTTCAAAAAGGAGTTTCAAAAGGCCAATTTGTTAGAAAAAGGGTTTCTTGAAATTGCCAAGTACAATATTTGGGAACCATAGTATTCATAAAAATCGTGGAGAGGCTTGAATGAGAAAATTGCAGAGATCAGACAGCAAAAAAATTCCGTGCATGGAAAGAATAATTGAAATATAACTAATCTAATATATAAATACTTCAGACATTAGATGCCCACAAACAAATGAAAATAGAACATATATAAATAAAACAGGTAAAAAAAATTAACTTTCCTATAATAATAACATAGGAAAATTAAAAAAAAAAAAAAGATAAATGAATAGACAAAATAGAGGAAACTAATACAGATTATGAAAAATTGACTTCGTATAATAACTATCATTAAATTATAATTTTCAACGCTGTGGGTGCATAGATTACGCAAAATTGACATTTATTGTTAAATTGAAACAATTGGGCCAGTTTATTGTTTTCATTACATAGTAACGCATCTTCATCCTAGGATCTCTATAGAGTACGACTCCATTAGGAAGTTTAATACGATTGTCTTCATATAGTTTGGGATTAATGCAATGGAAGCACAACTGTGTTGATCTGTTGCATTTGGTAATCAGCCCACCAATGCCAACATATGACTCTAATATACGGTGAAAGAGGCATATCATCCTTGTAATTTACCAATGACAAAAGTGGAAGCTAATTGAATTGCCATGTCTTGGAAGAGTGTCCAAACTGTCCCGCTTCTCTCGAACATCAGCAGAGTGTCTTCTTCCCAAAGTTTCTTACTTCCCATAAATTTGAAAACAAACATAATTTGAAATAACACAACTTGTGAACATTAAATACTAACCTCTCCAAGATGCAGCATCAAATAACATTTTCACTCTAACCCAAGAATAAATAAATAAATCCGTTTTAGAAATAAAAGAGACTAAATTTTGGGACAGCTTATCAAATTAACTAAAAGCGTCATTAAATTGCTAATTGTCAACAATCACAGAAGGGAAAAAGAGGAGTCAAGAAACTTGAGCAATGTGTATATGGTCCGACACTTCAAACCCATTATAGCAATGGATTGTGGGTTGTTTTCCAAGAATCCCCTCAATTCTTCCTCTTGTATACATTTTTCACCAATGCTCCTGATTATCTCATACCTTTAATCCAAACTCATCCTATATTCCACTCAACAATTAAATATCACCTGCAAATTTTGTTCCAAATGAGAAATACAATTGAGCAAAAATAATCTGCCTTTTTGAATAAATTAAACCAAATGTATTATTGTACCAAGACATGAATACACAATCTATATGTATACATGAATGTGGGTTTTTTTTTTTTTTTTTTGGTGGGGGTGGGTTGGTGGGGAGAAATGGGACCTGATTGAGAATGGACATAAACTGAGTAAGAACTCATTTTTGAAACAACACAATAAGATACACAGTGACAATTTCATTAAGGTTCAAATATGAAATACAAAAATGCAAAAATTGAAAACCCAAAAACATGAATCATGTTTAGCCGTATTCAACATTGTTAAGTCAAATAGTAGCAGACACCTGAAATCCCAACATTTGCAGGGGAGGGTGGGAAAATCAACCGTGGTAGAATCAAGCAATGTTTTTTCAAATGTATAACTTAAAAACAAAATCTCAGAATTTTTGACCAATATGATAACGGCAGAAACAAATAATAGAACTTCCAATTTCCATTAGTCTTGTACGTAGATATGAAAATCCCCGAGCACATGTACAACTTACCATCATTCTAGTGCTTGAAGACTTAGCGTTCCAGTCTTCAAATCAACTTGATCGGCTGAAAACGAAGATATTTGATTGGGGATCGGCGCTATGGAGAGAGGGAATTGAAGATAATCTTTGATTTGACGAATCAAATGGGATAAAGATGGAAATCGGCTAGAATTGATGGAAGGATTTGGGAGTTCGAAGATTTTGGGACAGGGTTGAAAAATGGAGATGTCGGGTCGAGGCGTAAATGGTAAGGCCCAAGATGGTGGAAAAAGGCCTTCATTCAGCAGCAATGCATAGCCCATGGAATAAGTGCCTGACAAATTGAGTTATGCTGTCCAACATGTTTTAGGTGGGAATAATTACGCAAATCACGCGAGAAAATTGATCAGTTGCACCAGACAAACCCTCCTTTCATTAATATATATACATATATATATATATATAAGATATGCTATTAGAAACACAGATACAACATTTCTTTGAAGTTCGTCATAGAGAATTGATCAAGTTTTTTATTTGAAGTTCGAGCTTGAAGAATATCGGTGCAACGATTCGTCTCAAGTCTTTTATCAATAAACACAGTAATGTACTCTAACTTTTGTCTATTTTTCTCATTGATTTCTCTTTTTTCAATGAGTAACTAAATTTCTTTATTTGGTATGAGTAATGTAGTCTCGTTGTGAACCCTAATTGCTTATTTGTTGATTCAACGCTTAGTGACTGTTTGATTATCATTGTTCACATTGACTTATAATGAGAAATTATAATGAGGTGAAATAAGTGGAGTAGATTTAATGGAAGCTTGAAATTTGTAGTTATAAATGAACAGCTGTCAAATTAGTGGTAGGTAAGGGTTATTATTTGTTTTGAAAAAGAGAAGCAAACACCTTTTTAATAAACTGATTTCTATTTAATTATTTATCGTTATTTTATATAAGTTTTCATCTATCTGAGCTCGATGGGTGGATATTTATTGATTTGTGTTGAATTCGAAAAAAGAATACATGAACAAAAATAAGCGATAAAGAACACAGATTTAGAAAAGACAAAGAGATTTGCTTGTAATTAGTGAGATAATCCTAGGTTGAACTTTGAGGAAACTTACACGAATTTCTTGTAGCTAAATGCATTTAAAAGGGTCGATCATGCTCTCATTTCAGAGATAAGTGATGGGGGCCTAACTAAGTAGGATTAACTAATTTCGAGAGAAGTAGTAAATTTGTGAAATTCGATCGTTAATTTAAATTAGTTATATTTGATTGATGAGTGAGTGACTAGGGGAATAGATGATAGTGAAATTGTGAGTTCCAAGTTCTCAATATTATTGAATTGAACTCTAAAACTTTTGATTAGTTTACTTTTACTCAATTTTTTGCAATTATTTTCTTTATTTTCATTAAATCAAACTACAAATTGGATATTTTCAAATAAAGTATAATAAGTTGATAATTTGGTACTTAAAACCTTTTTCCCATACTCAAATCCACTAATTGTTTCAAGTGTATTTTTCTCAATTCTCCTCACTTTTCCTACCAAATGAACTCACGTTAAGCGTACAAACATTGAAGAAATGATAGCGTCTTCGCGTTTGCCAACTATGAAGCACTGTCAAATTATAATAAAGAGATAAAGTAAAAGCAAGATAACAGAGATGGTTCCATGGTCTAGTGGTCAGGACATTGGACTCTGAATCCAGTAACCCGAGTTCAAATCTCGGTGGAACCTGTTCTTGCTAATTTTTTCTTATTTTTCCTGTCGTTACCGCCGGAACCTTTTTTTTTGTTATTTTTTTTTCTAATTTTTCCTGCCGTTACCGCTGCAATCTTTGCGAACCAACAATTTCAATTCAAAAAATAAAAACTGAAAGAGTGTTGCAGCCTTCCCATTTCATAATTTATTACCCTTGAAACCTATTCTTGCTAATTTTTTCTTATTTTTCCTGTCGTTACTGTCGGAACCTTTTTTTTGTTATTTTTTTTCTAATTTTTCCTGCCGTTACCGCTGCAATCTTTGCGAACCAACAATTTCAATTCAAAAAATAAAAACTGAAAGAGTGTTGCAGCCTTCCCATTTCATAATTTATTACTCTTGAAAAATCCTTACAAATTGTCGGTACTTTGAACATATCAAGAGACATACATCACTGAAAATCTGCGGGAGTCAATAAAACACAGCATTCTTGCACCAGTGGAACTTGTTCAACCATCATCCAGTTCTTAGCAGAATACTGCATGTACAGAATATTCCACGTGGAATATCACAGTTTTTTTTTTTTCTTTTTTCTTTCTTCATCCTATCTCACGGGAAAAACATGTCCTGAGAATTAAAGAAAGCGGCTTCAAGGCAAGATGAAATGAAAATAGATGATACGCTCCAAGTGCATGCCAGCAACCTAACAATTATTATACTGTGCCATCCAATCCTCCTTCCCAACATGCTATAAAAGCTTCTGTTTCATTACCTAGTGCTTGCATGCAATGCTGCTCCCGGACATTATCTGGGGGTAGAAACATGTCCTGCTTGATAGCGAGGCTGCAAATGAAGGGGAAGCTCACTTAATCTTCACTAATAAATGAAAATTGCTATTAATTTAATATCATACATTTAAAGACCATAAAATATTGGATATCAAATAGTCAAGTTTTGCATTCCACAAAGGAATTACAATAAATTAATTTAGGTCAAATGCATTCCCAATGAGAAGACGGCATCCCATGATAGCAATCAATTTTTTATAGAAGGAACAAAACAAAGCAGCAATAAAGAAAGCGTGAGCCGCCATACATGGAAAATACAAGCTTAAGGAGATTGGCAAAATACACTTAAAGCCATTACCGGAGCTACATATGATGAGCTATCTGCAAGGAACTGGACAAACTCTCGCTTCTTTGTTTCAAAGTGGAACTTGGCAAGGTCTAATAATGTCTGCTCTCTATGTATGTCTTCTAGTGTTCTGTCCTTCTTCCATCTGGTTTCCTTCATTCTGTTTTCAGTTTCAAAATAGTTTTCTGGCAGGTTCAACCTTTCAGAGCTTTTTGGAAATTTGACATCTACAGCTCCCCTGGAACCAAAATATTTGAGGATCGAGAGAATAAGAAAAGTGCTTTTGAAAGAATTGCTTGAGGTGGCAAGCTAGACATCTGCACTATCTATTGTGTTAAATGGATAAAAGAAAAATATTGATACCTTTTGATAGTGGGTATTTCTATTTGAAAAATAAAGAGAAATTATGCATTCAGGCCAAAGCTACATACTTATCACCCAATGAGAAGCACCCTGAACTTCTGATCATCCCACCCTCCAGAGATATGGCTCCATTTGGAATACAAGGAAGAGCCTTTAGCATGTCTTCCCTAGATCTGTATACTTGCAAATTTGAGAAAAGGTTGTAAAATAGTGTCCCTCTTAGGCCCTGCCCAGTCTTGCTGATAGAATATAAGTTTGTGTTGTCGATTCTGATCATATTGACAGCAAAACCAAGAAAGCCAGGTGGAGTTTCTCCATTGGGCAATCTTGGCTTTAGAAGATCAAGCCTCTTTTGAGGGTCATCAGCTATGTATTTGCCAACATATGGTCTAGACACACATCACAAGAGCGAGAAGTTAACCTAGTAAAAATTCTAAAATTATTCATTAAACTGCAAAATAATGACCAGACATGGAGTGCGCACCTTAAATGTTCAAGACAAATAACAAGAAATCGGCCGTCAATGGGCCTACCAATAGAAGCTCCAAGCGCATGGAGGCCAGAACTTTTAGTTATTAAACCATCATTGTCGTACGCTTCCAGAGCTTTAACACTTTCATAGGTACTGCAGACCACTGCTAACATAGGTTCAGACCCAAATATTCCGAAAGAAGCCTAAGCCCAAAAATTTGACAAAACACATGATGTCAGCCACATAATAATGAAAAACTGGCAGAATGTTGTTAAGTCAACACTTGATTTCAACCATAATTCTCCAAGTAAAATAATCTTACATGCTAAGCCAAAATTTTTCTCTACCTTTAACTACACATTCTGCAGAAACTACCTTTCGAAAAAATTCCTTCTCAAATAAACCTTGCCAAACAAATATTGTATATGTTATATTATACACAAAAAAATTGTCTCTGCATGCTGAATCACTCAAGCACAAGCAGCATTATGGCGTAACGAACCAATGCCAAGATGTCATGGGGCTATCCAAACTACGATGCAACTTAACAAAAGATTTTCCAACAGAGAAGGGGGAAAAGGTTGATGGCGCAAACTAAGGAACTAAACCAACCTGCTAAGGTTTTCATCATCGACTTTTCCAAGTGTAGCAACAACACCAAGCACATCTTTATTCAATGGCATATCTGACGCCACAGTTTTTTGTTGGGTTTTCAACTGACAGAAAATAGCAGCTGCTGATTTCTCATGCCTAAGAATATGCTCAACTGTTTCTACCTCATTCTTCAGCATAGCAGGGTCCTCTGCTTCCTTAATTGAGGAATTGGCTGTATGATATTTTCCAAGGGAAACTAGAAGAACATGGCAGTAGAAAAGCAAGTCAAAAAGCATTCAGGATATAAAATCAAAGACAAACAATTTGGTAATTGCCAAACTGGAAAATAGGAACTAGGACACTTGGAATTGCCAATGTTGAGAGACACCTGCATCGTTCTCCTTCTATGATAAAATGAAGCTCCAATTAATACTTAAATATGATACCTTGACTCCCCTTTCACAATTAGTGGGCACTATATTCACCTCACTGATGAAAATAATCACATTTTTCAGAAACATAGATACCTTGCATATCTAGAATTGAATCCTCCAATCGGTTTTTCAGAGTCTTTAAGTATTTAACATTATCTTCATGATGCTTAATTTTTTGACCCAGGAGCTGTAGATCATCCTGAAGTTTCTGCAGAATTATATGAACTTGGTTTTAATCTGGTGGTTAGTATTTTCCTCAAATAATAGATATATACCAGAAAACTCTAGAGCGCGCACGCACACAGAAATAGAGAGGGGGGGATTGAGGGAGAGAATATTATAATTTCTTCACAAACGAGCAACTGACATCCAGCAGCATGCCAAAAGCATGACCAAATAAGAGGACTTCATGAAATTACTGGCAACCTTAGAAAAGTTGACTACTGCTTCAGCCTGACTATGCACACCATTTGCCATGCCATCTCCTGAAACAGCATAGGGATCATTTTGACCAAAGAGCCTTAGTGCTGACGGATCAGATATAACCAATTGCCTCATATTGATAGCATGCTGGCATAACAAGAAGAGCACTCATGTTTAGATACCAAATCAGTGCAAATGCATGTAGAAAAATGTAGAAGGTCAATTGTCGTATTGATATTGTAAGAAAAGAAAATCTTCAAACTTTTGGTGTTGTTTGGACACTCAGAATCTTTACTTATTTAGTGAAGAAAACAATGAATGAAGGCGTGCACAGGAAACTGATTTGTGCAGCCATGATATATCATTCAAAACCTGGCAGGAAGGGGGGAAAAAGGGCAACCTCATACCTTCTAATCAACCCAATTCACAAGATGGAATTAATAAGATAAAAATGTTCAAAACATCCCCTGGACCCATGTGGCTTATATTGATGCACGTCACGTGTATTTCAAATTTATGTGGCCCACTGGATGACAGGTTTTGTAACCTCTGGAGGTTTTTGAACGCTATACTTTTTTGAAGGAAGGTTTTTGAACACTATACTGAATAAGATATATACACATTATGTATGCATTACGTAATATATCTACATTTTATGCCTGCAATCCCCCGCTCATTCAAATTGCAAATCTTCATTAGATAAAGGGGAACAGCCCACTCCCCTTCCCCCAACCCCCAACTACCCCCCCCCAAAAAAAAAAAAAAAAAAAAATTGTTCAAGCAAAAAAAATTCGTAATTAATCTATAATAGTGTCAACTTAAATCTATAAAAGCTCTAAAAAAGTGTAAATCTATAAATATAAACTCTGGCGTTCCACTAAATACACAGACAAAAAATACCATGATTTCATTAAATACAAGTGCACCAAAAGTTGAAAACTATACAATCTCCTCTTCAATTTTAGCATTTCTATACCCTTCAACATTCCAATTCGAATGTCTTGTATACATAGAGTGCGCATGGGCAGAAGTCTCATTTGCTACATGGACTTGCCAAAAAATCCCCCTTCCGAATTACAAAATTAAACCCATTAGAAAAAGAAAAAAAGTCGAAATTAATTTTCTTTCAAAGAAAAAAAGAGGGATAGTTGGACCTTAGCTGCTGAGTCGTTGTCAGCCGACATTGGCCGCTGGTCGGCACCGTACATGTTTTCGCCGGCGGTCGGTAGCTCTACTGAGAGACTGAGCTGCTATGGAGCAATTACAGAGAATTCGGAGTTTTCACACTCAAAAGAACTTACGAAGGTGTTTGGTTGAATTGAAAAGATCGGAGTTAAATTAATTGAATTAAAAAAAAATAAAAATTAAAGATGAATTGGTCATAACCTAACTTAGAGCTCATTGCTTTTGGAGCTAAATCCCATCCCGCAGGTAAATTCGTAAAAGAAGCAGGTACTGTACTTTTCTGCCTGTTGAACTGAAATTTTTATACCCATTGGTCACTCATCTATTCAAGAGATGACAACTTTATTTGGATATAATTTTATTTTGCAGTTTAGTCCTTATTATTATTATTATTATTATTATTACTACTACTACTAGAATTCTCACTCGTGCATTAAACTGGATCTAAAAATAGTAATAATGATCATAATCCTAGGGAGACATATTTATCTGACATGAAAAAGTAATATGTTTAATTGTCAACCATATATTGGATGATTGTGAGTTTTCAAATTCACCGCTTACATATAAACAACCAATTTATATTTGTCAACTAACAAATATTAGTTATTTATATCAGATAAATATGTCTACTTAGAATTACTCTAATAATAAATATCAATGAATTTGTATAAAAAATTTAATAAATTATTAATACAACCAGTTGAGTCATATATTAGCATTATGAGACATAAATTTTTATAATTATTCTATCATATTTTGATTTATTTGTCGGTAACACTTTTTGCACTAGTTCATTCTTTTCTTTTCTTTTTTATTTTAATACATTGGATATAAGAAAAGGGAGGGGAACCAATATCAGTTATTCATGTCAGATAAAACATGTCTCCATATAATTACTCTAATAACAAATGTTAATGAATTTTTATACAAAAATTTTATATAAATTATTAATACATCTAGTTGAGTTATATTAGCATTATAATACATAAGTTTTTAAAATTATTCTATTATATTTGAATTTATTAGTTGGTAATACTTTTTGCACTAGTTATTTTTTTTCATACAATAGGTATAGGGGAGGGGCAGGTGTGTTCCAACCTAGGACCTCCTGTCTAGAATGTGAGAAACCTAACCAATATAGTACTTATTTGAATTACAGCACCAGTTAGTTTTGTATATACAAATAAAAATTAATTGACGTGATTCAATTAAAAGTAAAATATTTAAAAATTGTTGAACAATAATTACAGCGTAATTGTATCAATGTTCGGTCTATCTCTCAAATAAATAATTCAACTCCAAATACGATAAGATCATATTTAAAACGACAAATTGAAATTTTTTTCCACGGGAAATTATCAGAAAATTCCAATTTATATTAATTATAAAATTAGAAAATTGGAGTAGTATAATTTTACAAAAATCAGATTTGATTATTGTACTATGATAACCATATAAAAATTTCTTCAAATATCATTAAAAATTAAAATTTACAATAAGGTTACAGATTTTTAGAAATTTATTTGTTTAGAGATGTACTATGCATGCGTTTTGAATTAGAAAGGTTACTATTTGTTTTTTTGAAATAAAACTCTCAATTAATTTCGTGTTCGACTTGATAAGTGAGAGATCCTTAATTCAAAATAGTTGGCTAAAGAAACTACTGTAAATTGATGATGGGATATGAGTTAATAAAGGGAAAAGTAAATATCATTTAATAAATTAGCGTAACAATTTTTCAAAAAAAAAAAAGATGAAAAAACACAAAAAAAAAATGCAATTAAATGATGTCACCAGAAATCTTATAGAACCAGAAATCTTACAGAGCTAGAAAATGAGCGGGAAAAGTCACATTTCTCTTATTTTATATATATTATTTGTTCTGGTTGGCAAAAAATCAGACTGGTTTGTTTTCTTTCATTGTTTGGGAAAAGAGACACAAAATAAAAAGAAAAAGTAACATTATTATTAGTACTTAACCAGAACAAAGTCATGGATAGATTGTGATAGTTATCTTCAATCACACATAGTAGTCTAAATAGAAATTCAATGAATGGAAACTTTGTCATAACTGAAAGTTGAGTTATATTTCAATTTAACCATAAAAAATAAAAATAAAAAATAAAATCTTTTCATCGCAATGCGTTTTTTAAATTTAGCAAATGTTAGCTTCAAACGTTGTTTTTCTTTAGTTGTTTGAATCCCCACTGAACTTTATTTATTTCTTCATCTGATGTCGTTTTGTAATGAAAGACTAGCGCTATTTTTGTAAATTTTCAAAAGCCGGTTCAGTTTGGTAATGGGTTGCAAAAATGTATTATTAGGCCAATTGGCCATTTGGCCCTCATTAGAAATTGTACCATCTGCCTCACCCAGTGTATACATTTTGTAGTTTTTGGCAATTTGGAATCATGGGTTGCTTGAAAGAGAAGTGACAATGAATAAGATTAGCATAGCAAGAGATAAATGTATGCTTAAATAAAAAAGAGACAGATGCTTGTTACCAGATTGAGTTAAAAACACATGTCAAATTATATATAATATAATAAGTTGGAAGATATGAATCAAGTGACTAAACACTAATAATAGTATTTATTAATTTGGCTTTCCTCCTGATTGATGGCTACTCTCAATTTGCTCCAATTTTGCTTTGAAAGCAAGCAAATGCACCTGACCTCTCTCTCTAGAGGCTGCAATTTCTCCCTCAATTGCATTTCTGATGAAACTGAAACTTCACATCACAGCAAAGCTTCAAATTGAATTCATTTGCAGGCCCCATTTATTTAAGTTAAAATTTAAACAATGCCCAATTTTATTTGTGCTCAGTTTAATGTTTTTTGTCACAGGTCAACCAACCTATCCTAGCCTAGCCGATTTGGTTCTGGATGAACATCAACCAAAACCAAGTATTAAGTTTCTTAAGTCGAGAGCCTAGGATTGTGGATCGAACCCGCAAAGGTTGTAGGAATCAGTCAGGTAAAATTTTGAGCTAAAATACAAACTGATGAGTATCCTATTGATGAGGGGGAAATGAGACGTGTCAGCAACCCATTGGGTGATCCTAACTGTGTGTATTACTCAGAAGAAGAAGAAACTAACCCCGTGAGAATGATAAATAGCAACCGCAATTGTGCGGCCCTGCAGTTACTACTCTCCCCACAAACCTCTTTTGACTCTTTCTCCCTTCGACATACACATAAACTTGCTCTCTCACTCTATATCGACACCTTTATCTTCTTTTATAATTTTCACGTGTTGTTCGAGTTTGTTGCGTCATCAAGAAACAGACTTGAACAAGAAATAAAAAGGAGAGTCACTTAATTTATTATCTCTTTTCCTTAAAAAGGTTTGATCTTTGTGTTGCGCTCAATCTTGAATTACTAGTATAAACATTCTGGCCGGATTCTGACGTTTTCCTTTTACATTTCTGTGTTCCCAATTCTCATTGCCATTTACCCCACAGAAGAGAAGCTCGGTTGTCGGCTCCAAATTAAATGGGAAAGAAAGCAAGTGGCTGGTTTTCTACAGTGAGGAAAGTGTTTAAGCACCACCACCCTTCCAAGGACTCATCGGAGAAGAAGGTCAGTTCATTTTAACCCATCTTTTTAATTTGACAACTAGATCTGTGCAAATGCAAATATGAATCTGAATGCATTACGATTTTTGCTATTCTGTTGCATGCTTGATCTCTGTTTAACTGCATATAGAACCCGCATACCGCAAATTATTATTATTATTATTACTATTATTATTATTATTGTTATTATTATTATTATGCAGAAAAAGTTATTAGTGCCAGGGTGTTTAAATCAGTAATGTATATTGATATCGTTATTATTATTATTATTATCATGTAATCCATCCAAATTAAAGTCGTCAAGGAACAAGGATCCTGAGTGTTGTGTTGGATTGTGTGGCCTTGAGTCTTGTATGCAGTTATCCATCGACCTGCTTGTGGAAAACTATTGATGGTGTCATGAGTCGAGTTTAATCGGCAAAAATATTTTTATTATTATTATTATTATTATTATTATGTCATAATAATAAGCATTTTTTGGATCATCAATCAATGACATAACCACAAATTTTAAAGGGCTTTGGTTGGGTTGACACATTAAATCAAATTTGGGTCCATATGGTCCCAGATTAAAAAAAAAAAGAGTGGAAGAGTGATGACATATTGCTATCCTTCCAGCCACGCTATCACATCGAAACAACTTGATCATCATGTGCTACCATTGTTAGATCCCAATCATTCCACTGATTTAGTTGTGATTTTTCCAAGGGACCAGAGTTATTTTGTTCTGAATTCCCTTGTTAATGAAGCTTAATTGTTAGGCCATTAGTAGGACGTGACATGCTGTGCTGATCGTGGAAAATGATTGTTGCATCTTTTAGAAGGAAAACGTCGAGAAATGGCAATATGAAGCCCCAGAAGTTGTGTCCCTAGAACATTTCCCAGTCGAAAGCTCTCCTGATGTTAATAACGATGGTGAGAGTTTTCATTCATCGCCAAACCATTCTATTGCTGTGGCTGAGGCAACTGCTGCAGCGGCTGAGGCTGCCGTTGCAGCTGCTCAAGCGGCCGCCAAAGTAGTTAGGTTAGCCGGTTATGGACGCCAGCCCAAGGAAGAAATGGCTGCAACTGTCATACAATCATATTACAGAGGGTATCTGGTAAGCAGGATGCTACAGTGCCATGTCTCGTGTGTTTTATCTAATATTTCATCTTACCAAATACATTATCAACAACCTCAAACTGTGTATTACATTTCTTGGATTTAACTTGGGCAATTTGCTTGATGACTTCAATTCATTTTCCACAGATTTTACATTGTTATGATCACATGGCAATATAGAAAAGAATGACTGGTAACAATATTTAACAGTCCAGGGAATTATATACATCTATCTCATGGTATTGGGTTATTTGTAGGCGAGGCGAGCATTACGTGCTCTGAAAGGGTTGGTAAGGCTTCAAGCTCTAGTGAGGGGGCATAACGTGCGCAAGCAAGCACAGATGACTATGAGATGCATGCAAGCACTGGTACGCGTGCAGGCAAGGGTACGTGCTCGAAGACTTCAACTGGTGCAAGACAAGTTACAAGAAGAACAAAGGATCAGACCAGATGGGGAAGAGCACAAGAAACGGAGGAGCCACAGGAATTCAGGCATGGAAGAAACCAGGAAAAATTCAATGTGGAAAATTGATTCTGAAATGAAAAGGGGGAGAGCTCTTGCTTATGCTTATGCTTACCAGGTTGGATATTCTACTTTAGGCCAACTAGTAGTATTTCTTGACGGTGACTTGGGCACAGCATACTAACCTTAGACCTGCTTTGCTTTGATGACTATTGATAGCAAGAACGTGAACAAATGTTAAGTTCAAATAAAAAAAATATGGATGAGGACGATATCTACGGTCGAGATGAATCCCAATGGGGGTGGAACTGGCTCGAACGCTGGATGGCTGCGCAGCCCTATCATTCCCGGCACATAGTGGCGCAGGAAAGTTCCTATATGACAGTCACGGATGAAATGTCTGTTGAAAAGGACTCTGTCACTCTCACACCATTGGGGTCGGAGAACATGAACATGGGCCGACATCAGGGAAGTCCAATTGATTCAGGCACATACACAGCCCGACAAGCACGACGTTCGGGCTGGGATGACCTCCCTAGCTACATGGCCCCAACAAAGTCTGCTAAGGCAAAAGTAAGGGCCTACGGTCCAGTCAAGCAAGATAGCCCAACAGGAACCCATTGGAACTCATCGACCAAAAATGGGGGTACCTATGAGTCGTCCAGCTCAAGTGGCCCAACAAGGATGGCAAGCCCAAATACTAACCGAATTCGCAGCAGGGAGAAGTGGGTTCCAGGCCGCAACCCAGAATCCGGTCATGACATTCCTCTGGGTATTCATGGATGCAGACACGATTTTCGGTGATTATTTTATGTGTGTTAAATTTGATGATGATTGATTAACGAAAAAAATATTGTGTATCTTAATACTTACCTTATTGATTATTAAGGTTATTTATTATCCTACGATTCATTAGGAATGGATAATTTCTCTGTCATGATTGTTTTACCTCTAAATAATGTATTCCAATACTAATTTTCATTGTATATGATGATTCTACATAATTTTTGTATATTTACACGTCCTCTTCTATAATAATAAATATATACCATACTATGTGTGAAATCAATCAATATATACACACACAGACACTACTATTTGAGATAGCAGGGCAAATATCAATTTTTATTAATTAATATATTATATATTTACAATGAGATTGACAACTTCTACTCATTTATTATCTACACTTTTTAAAAAACATATATTACTATATTAAACCAGTCTTTTTAAGCTAACTAATTGTACACTCGTGCGTTGCATGGAATAAAATAATTAGAAAAAAATATAATTTGAAGAACTAAATAATCACAATTTTATTACGTACTATTCATTCATATACACATGTAACTAATAATTACAATTTTATTGTGTACAATTCTTTACTTAGCACAAAGCTAATTAAATTGTCATTTATAGAACAATACTCTTAACTAATAAAAATGATAATTAATGAAGAATTTTTTAAATATAAATTTAATTTCACGTTGGCTATGAAAACCAAGAAACCATGAAAAAGAAAGCGTACAAAATTTATATATAATTCCAAAATTACCCTACACATGTATGTCTGTTTAATAAGCATAAGTATAAAAACTCTAAGAACACATTTAGAATATAGATGTTATTTATTTATCAGAAAGAATTCTTTACCACATTTATTCTTTAAAACATATTATTGGAAAAATTATTTTTCCCATCTCATATAGTGTCATACATTTTTTAAATAAATCATTATTCACTAAATTCATGTTAAAAAACTTAATGTAAACACCCTCTTATTACAAAAGACCCAAGAGAAATAATATTACAACAAATGATAAATTCTATATGATTTACCCCTAACATTAATTTTTAACCACTTTCCACTTTAAAAAGAGATAAAAGAGTTTTTTAATTTTGTTCTAACACTATCAAATATTATTATTATTGTATCCCCTCAACTTAAATTTTTACCAATATATAGGTTCCTATAAAAAAATAATAAATTAAGTAATGTAGTAAACATATTGCTATAGATTTTAAGCGTGTGGTTTATCATATAGAATTGAATTAAAATAAAAACTAGTTAATCCACCCTTGCATTGCACGGGTAGAAAAAAATAGTAAAAATATATCTATTTGATAGTTGCATGATAAATAAATATTTGTACTTTTGTAAAAAATTTAAAGTATACAGTAATTGAATAATATGACCAATGATCAAATATTTAAAGGAGAAAATTTAATCAGATCAACCTAGAGATAAATATATATATATATATATATATATTGGTTACGCATTTGGCTTTCTACGATTAAATATATGCATACTACTATAAACGCTCAAGGCTTTACAGTTATTCTAGCACTCTACAATCACTATTAATAAGCCTTAAAATATAGCCGTTATCTTCCATATCAAGAGCCAATAATCATTCATTAAGAGCCAATTAGATATCATCTCTCTACTTAAATCAAATTTATCAATCAAAAATATAAATATCTAGATATTGTAATTACAAAAAAAAAAGATTATATCAAAATTCATCGTCTGTATATAGAAACTATGAGCACCCATTAATTAATATGTAAATTATATAAATATATGAGCACCCATCTATATCAAACTCTAATTCAAAAATTAAAAGAGTCTGTTTAAGCGATTAGAGGGGAAGAGAGAGAAGATGCAATATTAGCTTTCTATTAGATGCCTGCGGCAAAAGGAAAGTTGTAGTTGAAGCGAAGTATGGGCCAACACTGAAGAAGAAGAAGATTACAACACAATTTATAATAATCAAAGACATACCATAGCAAAAGAGATTGAGAAAGGAAAGTTGCATACGAATATGGAATAAAAAATTTTAATAAAAAAGCTTGCCATAAATTAAAACATTTATCGCAGAAAAGACTCACCGCGAGAGTGACTACAGAAGAAATAGGGGAAAAATGAAAACACTTAAGTGCCTTTATATATTAATAGATATTGAACTGATTTAGTTTTACTTCTTTATTATTATTGTTATTATCATCATCATCATTATGCCATCAATTTCACTAGTGGACACTTAATCGAAATGATAAGGAAGTCTCAATAGCTCAAGATTTGAAACTTGTCCGTCAACTATTAGAATTTTGGAGAAATATAAAATTTTTGAATATAGCCTAGAAACTAACAGAATAGATATATAAAACACTAATGCATAAAAAAAATATAATATCAGAGATTAATTTGAAACTTAATTATGAATACATGTGTGTGTGTGTGTGTGTTTATGTATGTATGTATTCAAAAAATATAAGATTGGAGATTAACTTGCAATCTCTAAACTTATATACGTATATATAAGATATATTAATATGAGAATGTGTATAAGATTGAAAGTAAATAAAATAAAAACATATATAAGTAGGAGAGTAGATATATATGTATTTATATATTTATTTTTTGAGAAATATCTGGACACGAAAATCCAAACTCAATATATAACTTTTATTATATATATTATAATATATATTATAATTACATATATTTTATATATGTGTATAAAATAAAAACATATATATAAGATATTAGAGATTATTTTGAAACTTAATTTGTTGAAAATGTGTATATATTATATACATATGTATATATTATTAAAATAAAATAAATAAAAGAAGAGGCATATGTAAGTAGGATAGTGGTTTTGGCGGGAAAATTTATATATGTCATCTATCCTACTTTAATATATAGATATATAAAAGATAAGATAAGATTTGTGACTGACTTCAATTCTACCTATATATTTTTACATGTTTAATTTAACGTAGAAGTATCATGTATATACATAGCTCTTTTTCTTCCCATATATATAAGAGAATTGGAGGGAGGAAGTAAAGCATAATTATTAAAATCAGACAGGACTGGCCAATTAGACCAAAAACAGGCGATCCACCAACTTGACCAGTCCAATTAACAATTTTCTAACACATGCAATCAAATCGCAAGTGACCCGGTTGACCCACAGGTTTTACACGAAACAGGTTATCCAAAACTCACAAACTGCTGGGTTATTGCACATCAAGAAAAGTTAGAATTCTAGAGTCAATTACGTCCTTGAACCTCTATTTTTCACCTAGCAGCCACTTTTCATATGACAATGTTTTTATTAGTAAACAACATTTATTAATTTATTTTCACTTGTGGAATGATATTTAATGACAACATTATAGTAGAATAACACTAACAATGTGTTTGGTAATTAGACGAGATTATAATCTGAATTATAATCTGTCACACGACATCATTTTATTGATTTCACTTTTTTCAAAAAGTCAAGCCGTAATTGTTTACTTTTTACAAAAACAACCAATCAAATAATATCACGTCGCAGATTATAATCCAGATTATAATCTCACGTAGTAGCCAAACACTTTGTAAATTGCAGTTATTCATGTTATATTTATCAAAAATGATTCAACGGGTTGATACTTGTGGAAATTAGCCCGCCGATTCTACCGCCAAGTCAAAGGTTGAACTAGTGAATTAATAACCTAGGTCTTAGGCCAGGTCAATGTCTGAGTTGGCTCTGATAACTATGAAGTAAAGTATAAATTATTTATTTTTATTAGGGTTAATTTCACAAATCGCCATCAACCTTTAAGTTAAGAATCAGTTTTGTCCCTAGCTTTTGTTTTCACACTTCACAGCTCTCATCCTTTAATAAATGCACACAAATCGTCTTTTTTCCACTATTTCATAAATTTTTCAACGAAGTGACGATTATACCCCTTAAACTTTTTAAATTTTTTTAAAAAAAGATTTAAAAATAATAAACAAATTAAAATAAAAAAAGGGAAAACCCAACCCACGCCACGCCACCCTTCCCCTCCTAAAATTAGCCGCCGGAAATGGAAATATTCTGCCGCTGGAATGGCAACGTTCCGGCGGAAAAAGGCACCCTCACATTTTACTGCAATTTCGGGAAGCAAATGAAGGGGGTTATTAACCCCCTTTTTGACTGCCGGAATGAATCCCCCCAAATTTGCTGCCATTTCGGGTAGCAAATGGGGGGAGGGATTCACCCCGCTTTTCAAAAAGAGTAGTGAATTCTGCCCTCTCCCCTCCAATTTATTGTTCAAAATCGCAACAAAATACTACCATTTCTGACAGCAAATTGGGGGATTCATCCCCATTTTGTCGCCATACTATTACCATTCCGACGCCAATCCTGGGAGGAAGGGAGTGGGTGGGTGAGTTTAAAAAGTTTAAATGATATAATTGTTACTTCATTGAAAAGTTTTTGAAATGTGGAAAAAAGACGATTTGTGTGCATTTATTAAAGGATGAGAGCTGTGAAGTGTGAAAACAAAGGTTGTAGACGAAATTGATTTTTAACTCAAATGTTACGGACGATTTGTGAAATTAAACCTTTTTATTATTATCATTTTCTTTATTTATTTACTATTTTTATTGTCAATAGTAATAATAAAAAAAGGAGTAATGTTATCTAGCACTACCAATATTTGGTATCATATTATGATTATATTAAATGATAAGTTAAATTAAGTGATTAATTTCTTTATTCATTTAATTTTATTTTTCATTTAATGATATATTAAATATCACTTAAACTAGTGTTAAGCACCTTACATAGTAGTATTCTTAAAAAAAAAAAAAGGGATATATTTTTTTATTTGCCACAATTATAGAGGGGGCAACTGGCGCAACCGTCAGCGTGGTGGAAAAGTTGGTTGTTGAGGTGTTTCTTCTCTTTCTCTTCACCTCCTCCTTTTTCCAATGGCCTTTCTGAAACCCTAAAAAATTCGGCAATCAAAGCCTTTTTTCACGTTTCCCCATTTGAAAAGAAGGATTTAAGATTTCTGGGCATATAGGATTTGTCTGTAATTGCAGAGGAATCAAGAAACGTTTGCCGGGTGGTTTTTTTTGATGAGCAGTACGGATAGGGTCGGATTTAAATGATGTTTCCGGCGCCGGATCTGGTTCATTATACGTGCATTGCCAAGAGTGCTACGGTGTTGGCGGAGTTCAATTCTAAAGATGAGAAATTGGGTTCTATTGCTGGAAAATGTTTGGAGAAAACCCCTCCTTTTCATTCCACTTTCTCCCACACCGTCAGGTCACAGACATACACTTTCTTGATTGATGACCCGTTTGTTTATTTCGCAATTTTTGATGAAAATCTGGAAAAAGATCGGGGTTTGGCATTTCTCAGGAGCGTGAAAGAAGCGTCTGATAAGTTTTTCAAGGGCGATATGGGGAAGAAGAGGTTGCAGCGGCTAACTTCTCATTGTTTTCAGGGGGAACTCAATCCGGTTTTCCATCGTTTACTGGATCCCGACCCGGAACCTGAGCTTCTAAGAGGGGAAAGTTTGGAACAAAGTGGTAATTTGTATGCTGGGTCAGGCCATCTCGGGAGGTCAAATGGGGATTCGTCAATGAATTTGAAGAAAAAGCATAGGTTGTTTGGGGATTTTAAGATTGGAAGCGCAGGCTTAAAGGGTAAAGGAGCTGTGGAGAAGAAGGTAGACGTTGGGGATGAAGACGATGGGATTTTATTGAGCCGGGAGTTTTCGGTGGTAATGCACAAGAATGGGATGTACTCTGGTGAATTGATGGGAAACCAAAACCATCAGAAGGCCAAAAAAGTTTGGAAAAGGCAAGTCTGGATCGTGATATGGCTTGATTTGTTCATATGCACCATCTTGTTCGTTGTTTGGCTTTGTGTTTGCCGTGGTTTCAAATGCATTGATAGCTGAGTCGATTCAGGAAACTGCACAAATCCCAGTTTTTTCAGCTATCTTGCTGTTCTTCAATGGTGGTTTGTTTCGGCTTCTGCTGGTAATGTTAATTCAGTTTAACAATAAAGTGTGTAATATCATGGGAAAGTTCGTAAATTTGTTTGTTTCTCTTGTTTACTTTCTTATTGGATCATCTACCGATTGTGTATACATGCACATATTATAGGCTTCATATGCAAAGTTGTTTCTTTTACAGAGGAGGAGTCATTGAGATAATGGATTCAAATCTAATGCTTAGAAATAAATATACGCAAGTGCTTCTTTCTTTATGGTTATGGTGTGTGGTTCTTTATACCAACAGGGGCATAACTTTAAGTAATTTTTCCATGAAGTTTATTCTTTTTCCCCCAAATATATTGGTCTAAAAATGTTTTGTTCTATGGATGTCTAGCCTACTCAGTTGGCCTTGATTACACTGATCTAGTTCCTAACCGAGGCATTTTCTCTACCTGACTTTACCATGAAAAGCCGTTGGTACTTTGTAAATTTGAATTGATAACGAAAATCTTGAACACACAAGGCTGGTGAAGAATTTGAGCTCTCGTATTTCTGCTGAATGTTCATTGTCAATAGATAAAGGAAGAAATGTTTCTTGACTTGTGTTGTTAGTTTTCCTTTGGAAATGAATCAAACAAATGCCTTCTTATTCTAGCTTACTAAATCTCAAGGATTTGTAAAGAAAAGAACTTGGTTCTTCCTCTTGTAATGAAAAGAGATTTACTACTACTTTACTTTGGAATTTGAAAGTTGAATTCCTATACAAGAAAATATGAAATTGTAAAAATTTAATAAGCTAATACTATGAAGATTAGAAGAACAGGTAAAACACCAGTCTCCTTTTCTAAGGCACAGGTGAACCGGTATTGTGATCTTTGGAAAATAGTACTGCTATTATCAGAAAATTCTGAATTGTTATCATGTGCGGATCCTGAAATTTTTTTTCCTTCTTCATTTTTTTTTTGGGTGACTTTTCTGAATGATAAAGAGGGGGAAATGAAAAATTGAACACAAAATATGATTGATATTCGCCTACATGGTTCTGCATTTAGTTTCAGGATCTTGCCATGCGAAATTTCTTTTCTAATTCTCGTGGAATTCTATCTAGATGTTACTCAAAATACGGACAGATCAATTGACTCCAATCACTTATCCTGTTTTACTATTTGAAAGTACATTTTGGCTTGTTTGGTAAGGTTCACTTTAGGTACAAATATAAGGGGGAAAACTAGTTCTGTGGTACGCAAAAATGCTATGTTATCTTGAACTTTTGGTTAGAGCAAAGTTTTCCAGCTAGCAGAAAGAAAACTGGCATCATCTTATGTGCATTACTATTGTCAAGATTAATTTGTTCTACTTATTCTTATGCAAAGCAAAGCCTATTAAATAGTTTTCACTAGGAAGCATTATATTATAAAGGTCAAATTTCAATACATAAAAATTTGCTTGCCCAAGCGTGGACATACATACATGTGATAAGATGAAGGTATCATAGTCATTTTCGTGAAATAAGTCTTAAAACAGTAGTACCGTCTGATACCACATTCATATTTCTTGGAGAAAGTAGCTGGGATGCAATTGTCTCCATTTGGTTTGTGGACGTTAAAAATTTTCCAGTAAATAAAACCGTTTGTAAGGAGAAGGGGAAAACTTCAATGTGGTGGTTGTGTTAACATATATTCATATAAGAAATGGTTGATGAAAGATAAAGGCAAGACTAAACATATAACAATGTCAAGCAAAAGAAGCCTGCAGGGACCTTCTCTTCTTGTAGTTTGCCTTGAAACAAGCTTGTCTTAGCCTCTTGGTTCTTTCGGTTAATTCCATTTGGGGCAGTTTCTCTACCATTCTTTTGTGTTCCTCCAGCATTTCAATCTCTTTAGTCACTCCAAGCTCCTAGAAATTAAATAATATGAAGAAAGATAAATTAACTTTAGATTTCTTAAAATACAAATAGAAACCTAAAGCTAGGAATAGGATTTGCCAGATTACCTTAACATTGTTGATAAGGCATTTCAAGCTCTTGATCTTTCTATGAGGCCACCTCATAATGTTCAGTTCTCTGCATCTCTTCTTCAAGACAGTAAGTCCGACATTCAATTCCTTGGCAGCTTTAGAAATTGGAACATCGAAGTATTTCTGGATGTCATCTAGTTCAAGTGCATAGGACTTGTATCTTCCTACTCTTTTGTTTCTTTCTTCTGGAACCGTAAACCCTGTACCACAACCAACATTCATTGCTTCACTTGAAACATTGTCACATTGATTGGACTGGGAACTAGACATGTTCAAAGGCTTGGCATCAACAATTATTTCATCATCGTACAGGGATTGTATGTTTGACGAATCCCACAAGTCAAAATCATCCAAAATTTCGTCAAAATCAGTAAGTTGATAGTTGCTGTTTTGATAAGGTTGTAGTAAATATTGTTCATACTCAAATAAACTAGGTACAGAATTGTCAAAGCCGTCCCCAAATAGAGACTGTTTATCCCATGATGATCTACAAAATAAAGAAAACAGAATTGAGTTGATTATTATGCATCTATCAAAACTCGAACTAGACATTGAATCTGTCATTTCGCATGCACTTGTAGTGACACTCAACTAGAAAAGAGTAGTAAATGTGGAAGTAAAAATCAAGAAATCAAACAGAAACAGGGGAATAAGAGCTACATTACCCCAGAGGCTGCTGTTGTTCAAAGATAGTTCCATTTTGATTCTCCAAAATAGGATTAGGAACACAAAGTTCACTACTAGTATAATAATGGTAATAATCCATTGCAAGTGCAGAGAGAGAAATTGATTTGGAGTTTACAAATTTGCAAGAGCAGCAGGGAATATAAATTGACGAGGAAATGGATTGAATTTCGTGCACACGATTAAGGGAGTTACACAGGTAACTTAAAAGAATAATTATGAGTGCATTTAATTAGGAGTAATAATAAATAACACCTATTACCAATCAGAAATAGGGGGCTGAATGGTGCTTGTTGATTTAATGTTTCAATAGTGTAATGCACGCATGAATATAATAATTAAAATTTCATTTTATGGAAGTATTCATTTTCGTATATTAGTGTCCCAATTTATTGAGTTCATACTTGGTAGAGTTTCTCCCTTCTTATATAAGTCCCGATGCTAAATCTATATATATATGTATGTATGTATGCAAAAGAGATGGCTAGGCTGGCATGAGATGGATAGAACGCTAGCTAGCTTCAGCTGGGTTTCAACTTTGAACGCATTGGTAAAGAGAGTCGGACCAGAGCAGCAGTTATTTAATTCTCGTTCTCTAGTTGGTTTTGTCTTGTGGCTAAGAAGCGTTATTGAGTAGATAGATGTGTCAAGTAGATTGTCTTCAACCATCTATATACATAGTTGTCGCTGGCTCAACCAGTCTTTCATTTCTTCAGAACACTTTTAGTGTTAGCGCAAACAAATCAACCAAGAGTGAAGACGTAGAACTTGCCCAGAGAGATACTAACTTTTCTAGTGGAGCGGTGTATTCAATTCAATGCATGGATGGATTCCAAATATATTGGAGAACATCCGTATCGTATCAAGCTCACAAATATAATTAAATGATTGATTCATTGATTCAAACAATAAACCTTTTTTTTTTTCTTTTTCTTGGGGTGCTTCTGTAAACTAATTGGCATTAATTACTAATAATAATATCAGCCGTCACCACTGGAATTTGGACCGATGTAATTCAAACAACCCCCCCCCCCCGGGACCCAAATATTACAATTTTGCACCTCTAAAAATCTGCTTTCCCGTATGCCAGTGCTTGAGATCAGAGCATGCCCAATTTTTATGCTCTCCACAATAAATTGAAATGAAACAAAACGAAATTCTGTCACTCATCTTTCACGTATGCCAGTGCTTGAGATCAGAGCATGCCCAATTTTTATGCTCTCCACAATAAATTGAAATGAAACAAAACGAAATTCTGTCACTCATCGTATTGATAAGCAATCTATTTTTATTTTGAAATAAAAATAAAATTTTTGAAAATGGGTAGTGGAGACCATAAGATACGTGAATGTAATTGATTTGATCAAATTCTGTCTTCTAAAAAGAATGAATTGGTTTGCTAAGGGTTCCATAAAGGCAAGAAAGCTTGGGTTACTATAATAATAATCGGGCAACATTTGGATTAAAAGATGATTACTTATATAAGCCTGTAGCAAAGAAAATGCGAGTAACTTCAATGCAGTAAATAGAAATTGTAACAATTCATCACGATCCATAAACAATAATACACATCCAAATTTTTGGTTTAAATTTTGATATAGTACAAGAAACGCCAAAGCTTCCACTTGAACATCAAAACTCAGCAAAAATGGAAAACACCAAGATTAATGACAACCAAACATGATCAAATTTGTACATAATAATTGTTAGTATCTAGCACGACATGACAAACTTACAATTATACATTCGTATTTACGTTTACCAGTTTCACAAGTTCGCCTGCATGACTATAAGCACACCTAGGAGCCATGAGGTATAAAAACAAGAAACCACACTACCTACGGGAATATAACGTACATTCAACCAGAATTTTACAGCCGTTGAATTCTGATATATCAGCATTTCTAACCAGCCATATTTACAGTACCCATTGTGATAAGCAGGCCATAAAATCCATACAACACTTACCAGTTACCAAAACGCTAAAGCGACTTTTCCCATTAAGATCTTGAACTTTTAGTTGATAGCGTACCTCAAATTCTTTTGTAGTGCCGCCACTCTCTCCATGTTGACAAGTAGAAAAGTTGGTTTGACAGATGACAATAACTAGATCGTCGCGCCACCTTTTCACTTGTTACAGCTAAAGCACATATATGAACCTAACAAATTGTAGTAGCACTTTTCACTGACCGACATGAAAAAACTGAAGTTCGCAAGTAGTTAAGTGACTGCCAGTGCAGTTATCTAACGCGAAGGGAAAAGCCATCCAATGGTCCAGCCTACCAGCAAACCAGCACCAGCAAGACTCAAGCCTACGGCACAAGCAACTGCACACTTGCTTATGCTACAAATTTGACCGTGCATCTTCATTTTGCCAGCCCTACGCTGATTGTTTCTTAACACCAAGCCATTTCGTTTAACCCATGGTAGCAACCTGGTGGAGTTGGGCAGATTTTTGTTCCTGAGCTGAAGGCATAAGGTCTCTAGTTGCAGAATGTGGAGCCACTGCCTATAAGCAAAGAGGTAAGAAGCCTGCCTGAAAAAGAGGTTAACAATATGCTCTTTCTCATCACATGCTTCCTGTGCCAACTTCTCGGCCTCCCTTGCACGTGTTTGAGAATGGCAGAGTGCCTCTAAAAGCTGAGCTCTGCTAAGATCACTACCTACTTGATGCTGTGAATCCAATTTATCCGCTTCGGCCACACTAGGACTATCATCACTGCTTTAATAAAAAAATCACTCAGTTGATAATGTTTTCATAATAATGGGAAATCCATATCTATTCATCTTAGCCTTCAAAATATCTTTCTGGTTCATCAAGAACCAAACCAACATATATAGAATTTGTTACTTGCAGATGAAACGAAAACATTTTTACCGATCTTTAATCTTGAGAAACCTCAGTCACAACTTCATGAAATTTGTGAGATTTACTGAAAATTGGGCAAAATTTATATAATATTGAGAGATGTCATAGAAATAGTAAATGACTAGAAACTGGTTATTTTGCAAGTTGGGACAGTGTATTTATCCGACCTGCCTTGCTCTTATTAGCATATAGTTGACTTTATCCATATCAAAAATATTCCCCATCACATCCTTGAATACCCTACTTCCCTCATTGACCAGGTTGAAGTCCGAATAGCAATTAGTAAAACCAGTTATACATCCTGACTTCCCATTATGCAAATATGAGCCATTTTAGATACTTTACTTGGTGTTATACCTGGGTAGAAACCTATGGACCTATAACAAATTTATCACCAAACACTGATTAAAATAAACGGGGAAGAACATGAAGCAGAACATAAACTCATTATAAAGTACAAGTATTGATGCATGCATGAATGCATGACGTTTATGTAAAGCAATACCTGAATGCTCCATATGACCTTTTTGGTCCCAGCAATTCATCCAAACCTGTTGAAACAACAATACCTCCTATAGATTCAGCCACATTAGATTCCTTACTGAGTCCATCTGGGATTTGTTCTTTAACTTGTTTGAAACAATTTATGCAATCTGCTGCATGCTTCTCAAAATTCTTGGACTCAGATTTCAGAATATTGGAATTGTTAATATGTTGAAATGATGGCTGAGAAACTGGGGATGCTAAAACATCCTTATCAGAAGCGTGCCACCAAGGTTCAACCTTCTTGACCCCAATCCAATTTGAATCCAAATCAAGGCCAAATTCTTCTTCGCTCTTGCCTGGTGGTGTCTTATGCAAATTATCCTTATTTATAGCATCAAGTTCCTGCACCCAACTATCTTGATCAATATTGGCAGGAGAAAGGCCTTGCTTCAGGGGCCGGTCTGAACAAAAAGCATCATCAGTTTTGGAATAGGATGTATAATATTCCTTAATAAGTTGGTTCTCCTCACCCAGTTTCCCATTTCCACTTACATAACAAGCACAATTGGCATCCGCATCCAATGCATTTACTTGTTTATGAAATAAACATTTCTGATGTCCATGCTTCTGCACCAACCACTTAGAGTTGGCTGATACATTCAAATATGAAGAATTAAATTCACAAAGCTTGCTGCTTCGGACAAGATCATTTGACCAATGTGCTGCCTCACTAGCATTGCCATCAAAATCCAAATTAGACGAAGACATCTGAATACAATGCAGCAAGTGTACAATCTTAATGGAAGATGCAACAATTAGAAAGTTGCTGCCACATAAACTTCATTTTGCTCACAGATCAGAGGCTTTATCTTGTCGGTGCACTGCATCTGGATATTAACAGAAAATATTGTGAACGACAGTAGATAATGTGAAGCATTGCACATTATATGTAACTGAGTAAGATGCAGTGACAATTGCTAAAAAATTTGTACTAAGTAAAAGTAATTATTTCACACGCTTCTCAAATCTTGCATGAAAATGTGATCCCTATTAAAAAGGATCTACCATTCACATTGATCAGCACAAATGGTGCAATTTGGTTACCTATCTACTACCAGAATTGGTGAAGGAAGGAAAAATACATACTTCTAAATATTTAGAGTGAAAGGTTGCTCAAATCAATTTCGACCATATCAGCCAAATCACACATCTATTTTAGATTATATCTGCCTACACAAAACTGGATGGACAGAAAATCGATTACACATACCCAATTAAATACACAATCCGGCATAAGTATATCTAGAACTTCAAAGGGGGGAAAGCCGAATAGATCATCCGCACCAACTGAGGACAAAACTTAGTCCTAATCATATAAAGAGTAAGTTATGAATACCTTACCTGCATATGTTGTGCAGTTGGACGAATTTGGGACTTAATAGTTCTGAGTATTCTTATTTCGATTCACAAAAACGAGCGATTTCGTCTGATTTCGGATAAAAACGTGTTCAGCCGGTGGGACGCTCACTGCCGTCGGAGGTATGATGAATATCTGCTTACGTGTCATCATGGGATTAGTGGAAAATACCAAAATGTATGATAAAAGAAACAAAATCTCCATTTTTAAATTTTAACGGCATTTTCTAAAAAAAAATCCATTTAATAATTTATTATGTTAGAAGTTTTCAAGATAAAACATCAATTTTTTTAGACATGATAGAATATCATTTGTAAACTAATCACATTTAGATTTTAATGTGAACCCAGAAACGAGAAATCCCCCAAACCCTTAAGTGATTTGTTTATGCCCAAGAAAGCTAATGTCAGATGAATTTTGATCAATTAAATAAATTGAACCCGATTAACGATCTCACACGCCATGAAGAACACAATCAAATATTCTTTGATAAGTGAAACAAATCTTAAATACACAAGAAACAATTTAATTGAGACAGGATACTTAATTTTCACAAAAAGGATAAACCCTACATTTATTCCTCAAGTTAAAACTCAACAATAATCTCATTCAATATAATGAAAAAAGAATTTAAATAAATGATGACAAAACCCTAATATAATTAGCAAAACATATAAAAATATAATTTAGGAAATATAAATCTGAAAAAAAAGGGGAAAAAATAAGAAAAGAATTAATTTCCAGTGAATTGGGCCAGAAATTCACGGCCCAAACATTTAAGACTGCATTGCTTGGCCCATTAACTCCAGTTCTTATAAAAAATAAAAAATAATTAAATAATTAAAAAAAAAAAAAAA
>CAVNYN010230590.1:0-23061 GCA_963692815.1 Nyctanthes arbor-tristis
GAAGTAACTGTTCCCATTTATTATCGAACTTTGACATTTTAGTCTTTGACGATAACGTCTTTGAACATCACATGAATAATAACACATAAAATTAAACGTTGTTCTATGAAGAAAAAATTATATTCAAACAAATTAAACAAAATTCAAAGGATCAATAATAGGCATAGGAAAATAATGGAGAAGATCAATAATAATTGGGTTAATTTAACAAATCGTCCCCAACCTTTATGTTAAGAACTGATTTCGTCTTCAACTTTTTTTAAGACATACCACAGCCCCCAGCCTTTCAAAAATGCACACAAATCGTCCTATTGCTACTATTCTGCCAAATTTTTATAAAAAAGACGATTATATCCTATAAATATTTTAAACTTTTTTTAAAAATATTTAAAAATAATAAAAAACTAAAAAAACCCACCCACCCACCCCAACCCAACCCAACCCACCCCACCCCACGTCTCCCTTGTCGTCGGCGGCCGCCGAAATGGTTCATTCTGGCGGCCAAAAAGGGGGGGGTGAATCCCCCCAAATGGCAGCAAAATTGGGGGGATTCACCCCCCATTTTTGCCGGAAATGGCAGCCAAATGGCTGCCAATTCAGACAGAAATGGGGGGTGAATCCCCCAATTTTGCTGCCATAAATGGTAGCTAAATGGCTACCATTTCTGGCAGAAATGGGGGGGGGTGAATCCCCCCCCCATTTTAGCTGCTGGAATGAACCATTCCGGCGGCCGACCGCTGGTAATACTGCCGGCGGGCAAGGGAAACGTGGGGTGGGGTGGAGTGCTTTTTTTTTAGTTTTTTATTATTTTTAAACATCTTAAAAAAAAGTTTAAAATGTTTATAGGGGTATAATCGTCTTTTTTATAAAAATTTGGTAGAATAGCAGCAATAGGGACGATTTGTGTGTGTTTTTGAAAGGTTGGGGCTGTGGTGTGTCTTAAAAAATGTTAGAGACGAAACTGAATTTTAATTTAAAAGTTAGGGACGATTTGCGAAATTAATCCATAATAATTGGCCCAGAAGGAAATTAGGTATGGTACTATCACTTTAAGCAAAAAAAGGTTGAAACCAGATTACCACCTCCCATCTGAGTCCGGCTATAAAATAGATAGGGTTTTAAATTTGGAGCTAGACTTTCAGTCACATGATACCAACTCATGTGATTAGAAGTATGGTTTCAAACTCAGAGCCTTGTCTGTTTCCCTGAAAAATTGCCCTCCCTTATTGTAAAATTATAGTTGAAGATGCCAACTCACCTAAATGAATTGGCATTATGTGATTGGAAGTCTGGTTTCAAACGCGGAGTTCTGTCTATTTCACTAGAAAATTGCTCTCCCTTACTGTAAAATTACAGTTGAATTTTGTCGAGGAGAGTCGGGTCAAATTCCGCTTTGTTTTTTTCTCTTTCTTTTTCAAATCTTGACCAGCATCTCTATCATCTTTTCTTGGAGAATCTCTAATGCTCTAAAAAATAGACATAGTACATTTGAGGAGAGAGGGAGATACAAAAAAAAAAAAAAAATTATGAGCCCTGCAGTTTTATATATTTTCATTTTCTTTTAAAGACTTTTCTCTTATTTACACAATTTTTCCTCACTTTTCCTCCCTCGAGTCCTGTACAAGATCCACAAATACACCCTAACATTTACCTTCTCCACTACTATTTTATCATTATTTTTACATTTATTTCCATCTCTCTCATCTTTTTCATTTTTCTCGTTTTTTCCCTACACCATATTCTATTTATATTTACATAAAATAATTACCTTCTCTCTATCCCCTTCCTCCACATCACTCCCACAACCTACCCTCTCATTGAAGATGTTCCGTTATTATTATATTCTTCCCCTGCATACAAGTACAATTAAATTGGTAAAGTACCAAGCTAAGTTTGTGATTTTTTTTGCCAATAAATATTATTAATGGGTTAATAAATCTTTCGAAACAGCTTAAATTAAAATATTTTACATTCTTTAAAATTCATTTAAGAGGTTCGATAGGTTGAAGCTTAGCAATGTCCCACTTAGCTCCGCCCTTGTTTGACTTGAACAAATTGTCCATATTCGCGAGAAAAAATCAACTTGCAATTTTATGGAAGAGTAGTGCTATTTAATTAGATTCGAGACTGGTCTTCAGTCTAGTTAACATTCTACCTTTAAAAGATGAATAGATAATCATAAACATATAAAGACATCTATTAATTCAATGTCTAATGAGAAAATACCAACTATACTAAAGACAATCTCTAATATAAATAAATAGCGTTGTTCTTTATAAAGTACTAAAAAGTAAAAAATGCAATTTCCCCAATGTAAATGGCTTGTTACGCAGTCTGTTCGAAGAACCTTCCCAACCACCCGTCAAGAGTGGGAAAAAGACTCTGCTTTTGACGCTGGGGGAAAAAGACTTAGTGCTTTTGATGACGGAGGAAAATTCCAATAAAAAAGACTTTAGAGCTCGTTTGATTCTCATTATTTTTTATAATTATAATTTTACATTCTACTGATTTGATATTTAATTTAACAACTGCTCAATTACAATAACATTTTTTAAATATTTTTAAATTTTCAATACGTATTCTACCTCTCTCCTCATTATAAATTTCCAAAAGTTAGACAAATAATGAAAATCAAACAAGCTCTTATTCTTTTGCAATAAATTATTACTATCAAATTTGAACTTTGGCTTCACTTCACCTCCCCCCACCCGGGCGGGGGGTGGGGTGTGTGGAAAATAAAAGTCAAATGGAATTGTTCTTATTTTTTAATTTCATTTTATGAACTAAAATGATTCGGGGCTATAACATTAAAGGGGATTGCAAGGGAGGGATTCGCAGCTATAACATTAAAGGGGATTGCAATGATTTGTTGTCATATTTCAATGAAATGAAATTTTAATTAAAAAAAAAGGATTGCAAGGGAGGGAAAATCGAATCCATAATCAGGAACTCCACTTACCTGGATATGTCTAGATTGAAAAAGTCACTTTAAAAGAAAGCACTTCTACAAAATTACTCAATTTACAAGTGCAAAAGCAATTTTTGAAACTTGAAAGTTTCATGTATTTGTATTTTATCGTATAACAAAGTGTAAAGACTGGATCTATTCATATATTATTATTTTAATTTTAATTTAATGGCCTTAATTAACAAACCGGCACGTTAAAACGACAACGCGCCAAAATTTGGTGAATTAGTCTAGTTTTATGTTTTCCTTTGATCTATTCAACAATATTAATATATAAATATAAATAATATAACGAAGACTTTTCTTGAAGATTTTAAAAATCAATACTATCTTCCAGAAGAGTTGTTTTTTTTTTTTCCTTAAATAAAGATCGGACATCAGTCAAGAATCATTAAATAATTTTGTCTCCAATAAATTTGAAAATTTAATTTAATAAACAAAAAGAATTGTCTTTATGTCTGAAAGCTTGTGGAGATAATTGTATATTAAAATCTAGCGAATATTGTTTGATCCTCACTATGATTGGTGTACCAGATCCAATTGCAACCCCTTTGGAAATATTAGGGGAATATAGTTTTTTTTCACGTATTTTAAATACCTCAATAAGTTATTTGGTATTCTTTTAATGGTTTCATTACCTGTGGAATTTTATTTTATTTTATTTATTTTTTTAGGAGGAAATGTGCTGTATTCATTATTATTACTAAAATCACTTGACAACGGAGGTAAAAAAAAGGTGGAATACAATTAAATTAATGACGCTCCAATAATGATTTCCTGTAAGATGTATGGCGGGACTGTCCTGCCATACAAACACCTAGTAGGAGATTTTTCTAATAATCTCTTATTATGTTTATGTATGATGGGATAGTCCCGTCATACATCTGAAGGTAGATCATTTTCAAATTACACTTCACGTGTGATCTAATCGCATGTGAAGCAATTCAAGAACTAACTTGTTACTTTTCATACATGGTAGGTTCTAGAATTCTAGGTGGGAGGGATTAGTCTAAAGTTGTAAATTTCAATACGTTGGAAGACTTTACATGATGAAATTTAGTTACGGTTTGAAAGACACATATGTCACAATTCATAATTAAATCTGAAGATATATACATATATGACATATAGACACATTTTTATGTGATATTTTTCCATGGAAACAAATAAAACTCTATTGAGTCAACTACCAATTACAAGCAATCAAGTTAGAAAACCATACGTAGTTTTGTGAAACACAATGTGATTTATATATGTAGCGACTTGTGATTAGTCCTTCTATAGTGTCTAATAGATACCATTTTATGAAATTCACTATATACGTGATATGTGTCCATTGGATACATCTGAGACATCATCTCCAGATGTGTCTAATGGACGTCATAGGATATATGATGTCTAATGGACGTCATAGGATATGTGAACTTGTGATTTATAGTCAAGCTCCCATATGTGACATTAATTGTAACTAATCTTTGTGAGAAAAATGCAAAGTGAGTTGAGTATCTTTTGGAACAGAGGAGTATGAAAATATAGATTAATACATGTAATTAACATATGAGAATGCAAAAAATTCTTTATTTGTGCAATAATAATAACATAAAGTACAATACAATCGGTGTGGTTAAATGTAAAAATTACATAAAAATGAATCATAGAAAAGTGTGCTTAACTATATATAATTCAATGCAAGAAAGCTAAGGCAATGGACAAAAAAGTGAATGGCAAGGTTGCAACACCCAAAGATGGTGCAGAGCTGTCCGGTGGAGGAGGTGCTGTGACCGGAGATGGTGTTGTGGGAATTTCGGGATTGGTAGGTGTGGGCTGGGTTGGTGGACCGCCGGAGCTGGGTGGACGGGCGGTGGTGCTAGGTGATGGGGTGGCGGCATTGGTCCCAGTGACATTGATCGCGAGCTTTTGGCCTAATGTGCAGTGCTGAGGAAATGTGCAAATGTAGAAATGCTGGCCCGCAGTGTTGAGGGTAATCCTGGCCGGACTGGTGGTTATGGTGTTGATGGCACCGGAGCCGCTGCAGGAGTCAAAGCCGGCCTTTCGCACTTCAGCAACATCATGTGCTCCGCTAGTAAAGTTAAAAACTACACATTATAGAATTCAAAGTCCATTAGTCATATGAAAAGACATAACTGAAATATATTTAAGTCATTTTATGAGTATGAAAATATACTGACCTAGAACGTCCCCGACCTTGAAATCCTTGTCCCTAGCCCAAGTTTCATAGGCAATTGCCCCACCGGGGGGCACAAGCCATCCGAGGCTATCTCCAACGGTATAAGTCATTGGTGGTCTAGAAGGGGATGGTGCAGGAGTCGCCACGGGTGATGGGGTGGTCACTGGGGGCGGAGTCACCAAGGGTGAAGGGGTGGCAGCGGGGGGTGGGGTGGCGGGTTGTGGGGCGGGAGAGCCGGAAGCCGCCGAGACATTGATGGCTAATTTCTGCCCCAAGCCACAATGCCTTGTAAATGTGCAAATGAAGTAGAGTTCCCCAGCAGATCTCAAAGTAATGTTTGTTGGGCCATTGGTGATTAGTGAGATAGGATTGGCACCATTGCATGAATCAAAACCTGCCTTATTCACCTCAGCCACATCATGGAGTCCTGTTGTGAAGTTAAACGCTGCAATTATTGGAAACAAAAAAGTTAGCAATAACACGAACAAAAATACTGAGACGAAGATAGATTGAGTTGTGAGGGGTCGATCATTACTCAGCACATCACCGACGGTGAATATTTTGGATGCTGCCCAAGTTTGATATGCTACTTCACCGCCGGGTGGTACAAGCCATCCCAACGCGTCACCAACTACATGTGTAGTTTGTCCAAAGGAAACTTGCGACATAGTAGCTATAGCTACTAATGTCATAAACACAACCATATTCGATCTTTTTGCCATGATCACTATTGTGTTCTCAGGTCGCCCCTGCTTGTTCTTTCTCTTTTTTATGCCAGTATCTAAATTCGAACTCGACTATCCTTTTTGGTGTCACGTCAAGTGGGGTGGTGTTTATGGTATGGCTCCCAATCTTCTTCTATTTATAGGACATAAATGTTCAAATTTTGATTATTTTAAACTCTCCAAATGGGTGACACATGTGACAAAAATGTTGACTATTTACATAATACATAGTCAACTTCGAAAATAATGTGTATGGAATTAAAGGGTGTCAATTAAAACCGTGTTTTAGAACTTTCAAGAATTTTTAGGTTTAAAAAACTATCGTGTGAACTTGATTTTTTCACATCTTTCTAGATATTATCTGTGTTGACTTAGTCAACAATGGAGGATTGGTTAGAAATTTTAGGTGAATGGAGGAAATCAGGAATAGTCAGAGCCAAATTTTCTAGATCTTCTCAAATCCAAAATACTAATCAATTATTTTTGGAAGTCCCATACACACCATATCAATCCTTTCGTCGAGACGATGATGTGCTCAAAATGTGAAATTTATGCTTTCAAATAAACAATACTCCCTTCATTTCACAAAAGATAAGAGGTAGGTATGTTCATACATATTAAGAAATGGTGAGTAATGTAGTTCAAACATTTAATTTTATAGGCATTTTTCTATTTTACTCCTTCTGCCTAATTATTAATCTGGAATTAATTCCAATAAATAAAGTATGAGAGTACTTAATGTGGAATGTGAATGACGGGTTGGAAGGGCTAATTAACTAGAGACAAACATGTAAAACAAAAATTAAACACAAGTTGGATTTAGCAAGGGATCTATCTTTATGCAGCAGATGAAAATAGTATAGTGGACTATCTTTGTGAGAGAGAAAGAGTATAAGATTTTAGCATACAATAATATCTTAAAATAAATGTGAACTTGGATCAAACATGATCTGATTCAAAAATTGGAACTTGACCAAAATACTACTTTGCCTATTACACCATTCAGATGATACTTATAGTGCAATTCGCGACTATCTTTGTGAGACAGAAAGAGTATAAGATTTTAGCATACAATAATATCTTAAAATAAATGTGAACTTGGATCAAACACGATCTGATTCAAAAATTGGAACTTGACCAAAATACTACTTTGCCTATTACACAATTCGGATGATACTTATAGTGCCATTCGCGACTATCTTTGTGAGACAGAAAAAGAATAAGATTTTAGCATACAATAATATCTTAAAATAAATGTGAACTTGGATCAAACATGATCTGATTCAAAAATTGGAACTTGACCAAAATACTACTTTGCCTATTACACCATTCAGATGATACTTATAGTGCAATTCGCGACTATCTTTGTGAGACAGAAAGAGTATAAGATTTTAGCATACAATAATATCTTAAAATAAATGTGAACTTGGATCAAACACGATCTGATTCAAAAATTGGAACTTGACCAAAATACTACTTTGCCTATTACACAATTCGGATGATACTTATAGTGCCATTCGCGACTATCTTTGTGAGACAGAAAAAGAATAAGATTTTAGCATACAATAATATCTTAAAATAAATGTGAACTTGGATCAAACATGATCTGATTCAAAAATTGGAACTTGACCAAAATACTACTTTGCCTATTACACAATTCGGATGATACTTATAGTGCCATTCGCGACTATCTTTGTGAGACAGAAAGAGTATAAGATTTTAGCATACAATAATATCTTAAAATAAATGTGAACTTGGATCAAACACGATTTGATTCAAATATTGGAACTTGACCAAAATACTACTTTGCCTATTACACCATTCAGATGATACTTATAGTGCCATTCGCTAACAAGGAGACGTATATGACTACATGAGACAAGTGACACCCACTAATGGGGAGTTTTTTATTTTTTGAAGGGACTAATGGGGAGTTAATAACCATTTTTCATTAGTTCATTAAAAAGGGCCGGTGCTTGGAAATTTTCAAATGTGACCATGAGTAACCAGGGGTACCTAGGCCTAGGCCACCACCCATTCCCCTCAATAAGTAAGTTAATAATATTTGATCATCACTAGATCAAAAGAAAAATGTCACCGCATTCTGGAATGCGGTGACAAGACCTCTACCATGGTTCATTATCACAGAAAGAGTTTCGTGTTGTTGGAGTTGGGAAATTGTCAAATTCATCAGTGGGTCCGAAGAAACTATTTACAGTTTGAACAAACTACGATCATAATCACACAGCACTTCAACAACTCACGTCCCTGTTCGGTCTATCGACTTTTATTTTCGCTTTGACTGAACTCTAATCGTGACTTGAAGACCGGAGGGTTGTTTTTGAACACAACTTCACTCAAATCTCTTCTTACTCCTAATTTCTTGTAGATGCAGACACAAGTTTATGCTGAGACAAAAGTTCCCAGATTTATTACAAACAAAATATTGTTTATTGTCCAAATACAACAATCTCTTCTCTACTCCTCAATACACAACAAATGGGGACAAACAATGGTCCTATATCACAACAACAATGTGCATAAGCACCAATACAAATGCAAACTAGAAACTGAGACTCAATTTAACAAGTAAATATACTGCATACAATACAAGGAGTCTACACAACCATCCCGATGACGATCGACGCAAATATGATCAAGGAATCTTCCGATCTCCGTTTTTGGGGCCGAGCCACCAGGAGGAGGAGGAGGAGGGGATTCAGCACCTGTTGGGGATGTAGGGGGTGAGCCGGGTGAACCTGGTGGTGGTGGTGGTGATGGAGGGGTTGCGGCACCACCAGGCGCTGGAGACGGTGATGATTCTTGGGATGGTGATGGTGTTGGTGTTGGTGTCGGCGATGGAGAAGGTGATCTCCCTCCGGCCGGTGAGGGGGATGGTGATCGCCCTCCGGTCGGTGGAGGCGTTGGTGCTGGTGTTGGTGTTGGTATTGGTGTTGGTGTTGGGGTGGTTCTTGGAGTTGGTGCTGGTGCTGGAGGCGGAGTGGCGGGTGTTGGACTAGGTGAGGGACTCGATGCAGCCGAAACATTGATAGCTAATTTTTGTCCGAGGCTACAATGCTGGCCGAACGTGCAAATGAAGTATGTCTCGCCAGCAGAGTCGAGAGTTACATTCGTTGGACCGACTGTTGATAACGAGATAGGACTGTTCGAGCTGCAACCATCGTGTGCTGCCTTTGTTACTCTGGCTACATCATGAGCTCCAGTGGCAAAATTAAACACTGCAAAAATAATTCAAAATCACCTAAGATTTTCTTTCAATATTCACAGCCTAACTCTGGCTCCTAAACATAGCTAACTTCAAGTTTTGAAACTTCCACAAGTTGAAATCACCCATGGTTTCTTAACTTTAGCAACTGGGTAGGAAGCCCACATTGTTCCCTTAGAAAAAAATAATCTATTTACAGTTACAGAGTTACTTGTACATGTACCCGTAAAGAACATCTAATTACACACCTAACCTAGTTCCAAAAATGATGAAATTTTTCAAAAAACCACAATAAATTCTAGATTGGCAACTCAGAAACATTTTCAAGAAACAGATAAAGAAGCACCAGATTCACCGTGAAACTGGGAATGTAATCATTAAAAAAGTGTCTTTTCTTTCCTAGCACGATCCAATTAACCAAAGAAAGAAATAAAAATCTTGTCTGTTGTACAGTCCAATTCCCCACGTACTAATCATTCCTTATACAGAATATAAACAAAAAAGAGAAGATCTACCAAATTTGATAAGTCAAAAAGCAGCCTATGTGCCTAACAACTTACCCATCTTCCTTTTGGTTAAAGAAATTTTTTCATCTCTCTGGTGAAAATTTTGTAGTTTATTTCAATGTTTTCTGAAAAATCTGATCCAGTATACCCAAATCAAGTCTCCCTACAATCATTTATGAAAGTTCTGCACCTACCCTACTTTCGAATCCACTTTTTCGAGCAATCTTTAACAGTTTAAGCTTTTAAACGAAGGGTTCGACCAAAAGAGTTACCTAAAACATCTCCACTTCTGAAAACATGCCGTGAAGCCCAAGTGGAGTAGGCGTTGGGGGGATTAGGGATAGTCCATCCCAAGCTGTCTCCAACAGTATATGTTGCAGCATCTCCCACTGCAAAACCTGCCACCAAAACTGCAAAAACAATTCCAAAATTCATGTTTTCGCCTGCAAAATATGTGTTCTCTGGTCTCCCCTGTTTCTTCTGTGATCCCCTGTTTCTGGGGGAGTTTAGGTGAGGTAATTTCAAGAACTTCAATCCAAATAATGCACAATAAAGTATTCGCCTTTATAAATAATTGTCTTGGGAGATTTCCTTGGGCTTTTATAGTTGAATTCCACGTAGTGGGAGGATGGTTTACCAGTGAGGTTAATGGAGTTGACAAGATTGACTTTTCAGTCACCTCTCTTAATGTGATATGTGTGAAAAAAGTCTTGGTCAAGTAGGACACCACTATCGTCGCGAATGGCCGTCGTTAATTCGTACAGATATCCTTTCGTTTCGGATAGGTTTTCTATAAATAAGAATATCAAACGGTATCGGTTAACGTTCATTTAGAAGTTTGCCTAATTACTTACTAAACTACGCATCGAGAGCTAACCTGATTCGTTATCAACGCGATATCCAAATCGATACTTGTGCCATTTACCAAAAGAGGAATTGGGTAAGGAGTTAAAACTTATATGAGTTAAGTTTGGGGAGATGACATTGGATAAACATATGACACTTGTCCAAGCATTGATCTCTTATTTTTGGTTCCATATCTCAATAGACTTTATTGAGTAGAAAAGATTGTTATCGTTACCACAAATTGAAGAGATTCTTTCTCCATATCTGCTTTTATGGAAGAGATGTAGTCCATCATATAATTTTCTAAGGTTTTACTATATTGGACTATGCTGTTCTTTGTTTATTCTAAAAGAGCGTTGTGAAGTTTAAAAATAAAATATAAAAATTCTTATTAACAATTGTCTCGATATATCAAAGTGATTGTTATTGAATATAAAACGATATTTCTACAGCAAGTGCAAAAATCATTGCCATGCTATAGGAATGAATTCTCCACTAATGTTGAGATGCAAAGTAATTCACTATAACAGTTTAAACTACGAATCGGATTATTTTGTTTCGAATAACCATTTGAGGTGGAATCTTTTAAATATTCAAGTCATCTTTTGTTTTGTGCAAGTAACCCTAACAAAGTATCTGATTCGCCATCTGGCGACAAACCTCAAAGTATTTTCCATCTTTTTCCTAACAAGACCCCTGATCACTTAAAATGACCAAAAGTAGCTATCTTTTAATAGGTCCTGCCCCCAGTGGCAAACTCAGGTGCCGCCTTGGCGTACACGTGGCGATAATTGATAAAGCATCCGACATAAGGACTGAATCAGAATCCAATCCAATCAAACACAATAGCCGTGTACTCCGACCATGACTGGAGACTGATACATGCAAAGTGACAAACCCGGTATGTAGGTACGGATCCTGCTACCCCGGGAAGCCCACGGGACCCACAAAAACAAATTTAAACAGGTCTAGAGAGATGGTTGATATAACAACTTCCATAAAAACAGCCATAAGATAAACTACTAAACAATAGAGTCAGTGTGGGTGGTTGGGGGTGAGGGGGAGTAGGCTCACAACTTCAACAGTTCCTGTCCTAATGCATAGACAAACCTTTATGATATAATAAGGCGGCAACTGGCAAGAGTATCCGTCATATTGTAACAAAATAAGAAAAATAAAATAAGTAGTTGGAGCATAGAGAACAAAGTACCCTTATATCAGCGAAAGATATTTATTGAAGATAATTAGATATACATGCTGAGATAAGTAAAAATAATCAGCAGCTTATAGTGGGTAGAGTATTCTGAAATGATTAATGTATATTTGTAAAGCACTCACTGAGGTCCATTTTCAGATGGTATCCTACCTAGAACTGCGGATCTAATTGGTGCTGAATTTAGCAGCAGTTGAAGTCATCTCATATCATAGTCTTAAAAGCAGATTTAAGACTGAAGCTGAGATTCCCAATAAGAACGAATTTGTTCCAAGCAAACTTTGAGCTTGAAATTCCTGAAATATTAAATATTACAGTGTGGATAAGTGAAATACAAAATGACATAAGCGACAAATGATAGCAGAACTAAGAAAATTCAAAACAAGACGGCATATGCATGAAACCATCATAAGTAATCTCTCTTCAAAACAAAGCTACAAGCTTGTGTCTGAAACTGCAGAGATAGCATGCTTGGCTTAAAGCCCTCACCGACGACCAAAAAGAATCCCCCCCCCCCCCCCAAAAAAAAATAAATAAATAAAAAAAATCCCCGGATAGTCGAATGGAAGAGAGAAGGAAAAAAAGGTAGAACTACAAGGAAGGAAATATATACACACTCACACACAATGCTTGACATTTACGGCTAAGAATTTTTATGTTGTTTTTGGATTGGTCTGACATGCACATCTCTCAATCACACCAAGGTATCTAATACTCTGATTTCTGTCCTTCCTATAAGAATAAATTGTATAGTTGCTAATTTTTTTACCATATCTCATTGAATGATCAAATGCATCCAACTCAACCTTCCATTAATTACGGTCATACATTACCACCCCCCATTTCACCTTTTTCTTCTACTATCATTTTCTCTGTTTTGGCATGATCAAACTGTAGGGATTGCAGTGATATTTAAGGGATGCTTGGTTCTCATTATAGTTTCTCGTTATATAAAATGAGTGGGAGAAATGTTCATATGAGTTTAAAATTTTTAATTGTAATTGTCAAATCAGTGGTGGGTCAAATTAATAATTTGAAAACAAAAAATGAGAATCAAACACCGGTAATGAGGTAAGCTTATATAATCAAACCATATATGCTTGTGTAAGCTTATATACTCACACCCCCCGGGGGGGGGGGATCAGTTCATTTGGAAAAAAATAATTCACAGGTGAACAATAACCAATGGTGTTCATATGTAAAAATCACTAATGATGGGGGTATATATGTTGTTCAATCGCAAATATGAAAGATACATGAAACCAGTGCCACAGGATCAGTTGCACCCTCAAATTGTCAGATACTAGTGAATAAAAATAATTAGGTGTAGATAATATAAACTTGAAATTTCGTAAAAATAAATCAGTAACACTGGCAAGTGTCAAAATATATAGAAATTACAAACATTTTCCCCAACACACTGTAAGCCTAAACATCGAAAATAATTTCTGAAACAAAATTAATTCTTTATTCAGCAAAAGATTGCAGAACTGTAATAGTACAATATAATGTAAACATTTTCCCTGATCACATTTATTTAAGACGAAAACATTTATCTATGTTTTGTCAACAAATTCCCCCCCCCCCCCCCCAACTAACAGGGAGTAATATGCCTAATAGGCACACAAGGAAACCTTAACCTCCAGAGAAACAGAAAGAACGGAAATAAGAGATGAACTGGAAAATTTTGTCATACATGTGAGTCCCATAAAATGTGTGGATCAAAAAGGCTTGACTAATTTCTATTTTGAAATAGAAATGCAAAAGTAAAAATGGGATATAACATAGAATAAACTTCAGCAATGAGGACATAAGATGCAATGAAAAATATGTAAGAAAAAGGATAAGAAAATTAGCTAATCATGGAATGTTAGGAAAAGAACTCCTTAAAACTATGATGGAGATTCTTTCCTTTTACTAAAATGAGATTAAGTTCCATAATCAGTATGGAAGAAAATCAAAGCAAATTTAAAGATCAACATTCTGAGTAAATTTTAGGCAAATCTAACTACTGTAATCACAATTTTGAGTTTTGAAAAGAACTCTTTTCCTCATACTCATTTTTATCTACATATTCTCTCAATAAAATAATTTTGCATGGAGATTAATTTTTTCCTATTTTCCAACCACAAATTTGGAGATTAATTTTTCCATATTTTCCAACCACAAATTCTCCCAAATCACTTTTCACAAAATTACTTCTCAAAATATCTATGATGAAAAAGGGCCAACATATTATGAAAGGTGGTTTTGAATCACAGGCTAGTCTTTGCATTTGTCCTTCAACAGGACCAACAACCACATACCATTTCACTTCCTTGGCAGTGTTTCCTGATTATACAACATTGAGCTTCTCGTTATTATCTTTAGATTCCTTTCTGACTTGCAACATACAAGTCTTCACCTCACCTGTTCTTGAATTAAAAACATTGGCCAGTTGATCATGGCAGCGAAGTCAATCTAAGTTATATATCATTCATGGCTGCACTCTTCAACACTAAAGCCCAATTGATGCACACTCTGAATTCATTCATACAAAGCCATCATATAATTCAGACAAATCTTTAGCATCCATCCTTGCATGGATATCTAGAATTTCAGTTTCAAACTCTGGAGTGAGATTAAGAGCTCTTGCTACCTGCTCTTCAAACTTACTCCACTCAGATTGGCACGACAAACCAGGACCGGTGACTGCTTAGGTGCTAGAAGTTATGAAGGGAAGTTGAACCCCCCCTTCAAAAAAAAAAAGAAAAAAGAAGGAAAAATTTTTTTTCGTTGAAAGAACTAGGGAAAATAGAAAAGTTGAGTTGTCCGATGTGTTACGTTCATTGGAACAATAAAGGCATACTCACTTATGGGCTTTTCAACCTTAAAGGCTGCAAAACCTATTCTAACAAGTAGTCTTAACTTAATAGGGAATTTGGAAATAGAAAGCTTAAGAACCAGCACGTTAGAAGCCTGATAGAAAAAGTAAGTTAATTGTTCGCATAAATCTAATCCCCAAATAACTGAGAATATTAGGTCTAGTAAAGATTTGAAAAACTGAACTCTTGCTCATTCACCAGAATGTATGGTAGGTAACCATACACAAATACCTACATTTTGTTAATAACAATCACCCTCACCAGATGGTATGTAATCTATACAGTTTTCAGTTACTCCAAACAAGTGGTGTTTGATTCTCATTATAATTTCACCCAGTGCTGATCCGACAACTACTAATTAAAACCACATATTTGAAAAATTCATTAAATCTCCACCACTCATTCACCATTATAATTTCCTAAAAACTATAATAAGAATCAAATGCCCTTCAAACAATACAAAGTAAAGCAAACATTGGAGGCAATTTTTTCTGCTTAGGCCTAATAATATCTAAGAAAAGCATGGTCCAAGAGACTAATTAGGCGAACTTGAGCAAGAAAGGGAAACGAGATATACCTTAAAGGACAAAAGAGAAGATGAAGCTGATGAAGATTTAAGTGCTGGAAACCCAATGTTATAGGAGATACTTCCATCGGCTTTAAAGAGTCCATAGTTTTTCTCGGAGCCGGCATCAGGTTTCGAGTTCTCATTAAACAGAGCAAATATGTAGGCTTTCAATACTGTCTTTGGTCTCCGCGGAGTGCCTTTCCTCTTTGCCAGCCTTTTACGCAAATTATAGTTATAGGTCCTTGCATTGTTTGGTGTAGCAGCAGGTTCATTCTGGTCTCCATGAGAAGCCCAGCCCGTCTCTGTAATAATAACTTCCATTTTTTTGAATCCAGCGTCCTCCAAGGCAGCATATGCTGCATCAATCTGGGCATCTAACATGTTATCATAATGAAGATCTGTTTTCTCATCATATACTCCCTCATTTTTCTGAAAGAGGGCGTAGTTTATGTCTATTTTGTCTGGACTATATGAGTAAGCCAGAAATGGATAAGCATTTAAACAAAAAGGGGACCCAATTTGAGAGAAGAACTCCAAAAGTGGCTTCATAAGTTGAGCAACACCTTCTTTGAAAATACAAGAAGACGGTGGAAATGAATTAGCAAAAACAGCCTCATAATGAGCAGTCGTAATCTGAATTCTATCATCTATTCCAAGCTTTTGCGTAGCGTTGTGAATATTTTTTACAGCACCTAATAAAGCTACAGCGAGGTCGTAATCAGGACCTGCCAAAACTTCATTGCCCACAGCAATCCCAACTATGTTTGTATCTGGGAGGAAAGCCTTAACATTGTCTTTTACCCAAGTCAGCGCGTGATCTGCATTTGTACTCATCTCTTTTACAAATCCATTTGGAAGTCCAACTACCAACTCAAGCCCAGTACCCTTAAAGGCATTAAGAACACTATGATCGGCATCGTAGATCCTTACATTCTTTATTTTTGCAGCCCTGAGCAATGTTGCAACTTCATCTGGAGAAGGGATGTTATCTGCAATTCTACCATAGTTGATTCCATAAGTCCCAGTGAATGCCCTTGCCATTTGTTGTGCTGGAAAGAAATTGCAGAAAAGAAAAACTGAAAATCAGCAAACTGCAGGTTTCGTCATATACTGCACAAGTTTCTGGGAAATTAACTATTCAAAACAACAGAAACAATTAAGAGCTCTGAATCAGCCATTAAGGCAAATCCCAGTCCATTCTAGCAATTGAATACAGCATTGTATTCCGTACTTAGACTTCCTCTAGTTTCAATTGCTTAAAATACACATATTTTTATAATCAAATTCAGATGTATGATTGCATAATCTAGAAATTGATTCTTATAGCCAAGGCCGAACAGTTGGTTCAATATTTACATAGCATAGATATATTGACTCAGACGAAGTTTAATTTGATTGGTTAAACCAAGAAACGGAAATACCCAAATTAACAAATTGAAGAAAGGAAAGTAGCCGTCTTACCAGATCATAGCAATCAGTGAACGGAAAAGAAAAATAACTTCATGAATAAGTTTTGATTCGAAGTTCAAAAATTGGATCGCATTTAAAATATATATTTTTTAACTTAAAAAAACAATGAAAAAACAAAAATCAAAGACCAGTAACATTTACCATTAGGACTGAAGACGAAGACTAGCAGCAAAAGAAGGAACCAAAATTGAAAGACCCTCATCATTTCTAGTACTTAATACACCACTAAAGTATCTCCAATTGATCAAACACAATTGCCGCAGCACTTCCTTTTGCACAACAATGCCATCAGCACTCAGCAGCGACTAGTTAATCTTCCTCTTAAGACAAAACCTTATAAGGGTTGTATATAAAAGTCCTTCTGGGGCACGGGTAAAGATTGGTGGGGACGTCGACGGCGGCGGAGGTTGCCGGCGGAGGTCCTGGTGGTTGATTTTGGCGGTCCTTTTCCGGGGTTTTTTTTTTCACTACCAGTGCATGAAGATTATTATTTATAGTAAAAATATTAGTTCAATGATGGGTCTCACACGTGTGTGGAAATTTTTTTGCGGCGGCTGATTGGAAGACTTCACACGTGTGAAAATTTAGAATTTGATAGGTTCGGGAAACAAAATTGTCATTATTTGAATTTTTAAAAAAATTTAGGTATGCGATTTCATAAATAAAAGATAAGAAATTAATCGATGCTAACCCCAGTTTTTTGTTGGGGGTCAATTGGGGGAATAAGGTGATTTGTATACCTATTTAAGAATAAGAATATAATTTTTTTATCTCTCCCTCTCTTACGCCACTGCATCGGCCACCAGCACATGCCTCTACCATCAACGGAGTTTTCAATTCAGATCATGATCTAATTTTGCTCTTAAATCGCGACTGAAATTCCAGCATGGTTGCATCTATTTTTCGATTTTTTAATCTGTTTTTCCTTTTTTATTTGGCCACATTTATGGTGTTTGTGGTGAGTTGTGTTGGTGGTTGTCGTGATTTTAGAGTTCTAGTGAGCGAAATAGGGATTTTAGGGTTCCGATGATGAGATAGGGTTCTAACAGGTGATTTTGCGGTGGTCGTGGTCTTTTGACAGGTGAATTGTCAAAACTCGTTGAAATTGTGACTTACCGGAGTATTACTGTGGTCAGCGGTATTACGGTGGTTAACTTGTTGAAGTGTGACTTGTTGAAAATGAAATATAAGTCTATTTTTGTTGAAAATTTTCCATGATAATAATTCTACTTATTCCCCCTTTTTTAAAAATGTTTTTTCATACCGTGGTTGTGTTTCAACTCATCAATAATAAATAAACACATTAAAACAGAAAAAAAACTTTCAAAATATGTTTATAAATAACCGTTCAAAAACAATTTATATGTAGATCAAGAATAATACTTCACGTAGTAAAGAAGTACAATTTATCAGAACAAGATCATGGGTTCAAATACATGTTAATGCTACTCATTGAAGTTCCCCCAACATGAAATAAAAAACTTTTACGTAAGGGGGCACCTTCTAATCGATTTATCTTGTCGCTTCATTATATCTTTTTCTGTTAAATTTGGTATGGAGCAGAATCTTTTGCCGTCTAGGGTGTGTTAGTGAACAATTATAATTGATATCCATTATAATTGGATTTTTTTTAAAGTGTTATAATTGGATTTTAAAATGATATTTGAACGTTTCATTTTTCTTTTACATGTTCATTTATTTATTTTTGACGTGTTTTATTGACACATATATTGATGTGGCATTTGCTCAATTTCAAATATAAGAATTGTCAAAAAGTGATAGTTATACCTGTCTTACGCCTCAGCTATAATATAAACCACTTGTAATCGGTTACTAAATGAACTTTTAGTTACGTTTGGTGAAGGGGTGAAACTACTTTTTTATTATTACAGGGAGATTGTAGAGAGAGGAGAATTGAAGTCTAGTAGCGGCTGTGGAAAACTCACTCGCGTGTCATCAGACCACATATATCTTGGTGAATAGGCCAAAATACCTGTTAAGATGCTCTAATTTTTTACCTTTACAACTTTTTTTTTTTGGGTTGGGGGGACATTAAACAAGAAACACAAATTAGAAGGGGTATATTAATAAGTTTGAACGGAAAAGGAGTATAATAAGTTGTGTTGTGCTAGCCAAGTATATTATGGTTGCAAGTTGATATTCTTTATGATTTCCACTTATCTAGACTTTGCTTTTTGGTCATCCCCGCGTCCAATGTGAAAAGGAACAGAGGACTTTATATCATTAAATGGAAACAGGCCACATATCACACAAATTACCTACTAAAAATGCTAAGATATTTTTGTATAATTTGGAAAATTTTAGTAGACAATCTACGCTGTGTAAACGAGCCCGAATTTCACTATATGATATCAAAGGGCAGGGGTTTTATTTTCTTTTTTTTTTTAATTTTTTTTTGGGTAGTCACCCTCTTCCCCAACTACTCCGTTTTCAAAGAAATCATTTTAAAGCCCTATAATTAAAAAAAAAAAAAGTATTTCAGTTAAAAGTCGTTGAGTTTCGGCTACACCTTATACCATGTTGTGACTTGACCTCTACATGATATGTATACATCTTTTCAATTTCTTTAAAAATTTTGTAATGATTTATTTAATCGTCATATCTTGACTTTTATGGATCTAAATGTTAATTACATTCTGACCACAAGTTTTATTTAGTACACCACAATTTGTATTCTTACTTTAATAATCTTAATTGAAATTAATTAAATAACCACATTAATTTCTTCACATAAATATCAATTTCTTTCCCGGTTTCCACTTTTCATCAACGTTCTCTCTCTGCTGCAAATTATATCCTCCACTCCCTCTTTTTCTCTTCATCTTCCATATTTAATCTTCTTCTTCAAGGATAAACACAAAGGATTAAATTTTTTTTATTACATTGAATGAGATTATCTGGAAGACGAGAAACCTTTTAAATCTTCAATCTTTTTCCTAATTTGAAAATATTGGACGTGTTTCTTTGAAAATAATTAGTTCAATCACCAAACAAAAAGAAAAAAGATGAGAAAAAAATTACATTAGAGAACTGGGCCCTCGAATAAATTATTAACAATACATTGAATCCGAAATGAAGATGATTTTGGATTGATATCAAGTTTTTTAGAATGGTAAAAATTAGCAAGAGATTAGCATCATCATCGTCATGTATATCTTGTGGTGGGCGAATTTAAATTTGTTTAACCTACAGAATAAAGAATAAGCACCTTATGAAATTTGTTTAACTTGTGGTGTCCGGTTGTAGTGGTGGATTATAGTATCATCATCATCATGTATATCTTGTGGTGTATGGTAAATTGTAGAATAATGAATAAGTACGTTTTTAATGCACTGAGGTTATATTTGTCAAATTTATGTGATGTGCGCATTAAAAAATTATCTCATTTGAGGTGAATTTAATTAATATGTGGTGGGATAATAATATTTTGTGGTAGGAATATAATTATCCCGATCTAAAAACACCAACGAATCTCACGGTATCATTACACTAAAGATCTTTGTCATGACAAACTTGTTACTTATACACTCATTTTCATTTTAAACATTTATGATTTAACAATTATGAGTAGTTTGTTAAAATACATCATATTTTATTATTTACGATTTCTATTGTGACCATCGTTGTTTTCCTTTGCTCTCGTGTCTTCTTTAGAGTCCAACACGTTGGGAGTACATTTATTTGATTAATTAATGGTATCCACCTTTTTGTTATTCTTTTGGGGCAAAGTCTCAACTTTAAGAGACTTTTCTTGCATCAAAAGGGCCATTCAGGTAAAATAAGTTAGAGATAATAGAAAAAGAAATATTGTAACGCTTTACCTTTTCATATATTCAAGTGCGAAGTCAAGTCTCTAACATGCAAAGAGAGAAACCAATATGTCATGTCATCCTCCATTTCCAATCCTAGGAGGAAAGATGTACTTAATGAACGATCATAAGAAATAATGTTCTTCCGATCTATTTTATTTAAAATAAAAAATAATTTTAGTTTTTTTTCTTTTAACAAGGGGGAGAAATGGGAGGGGAGGGAAATTCAAAGAGTGGCATGCATGTGTGATTCAAACTCTAGATCTGCTGCTCAGAACGCCAGCAAATTAACAACTGTAGCACAATGCAAACCACTAATTTCAATCCACTTGACTTGCATTAACTACGGAACGCGTAAAAAAGTTATTATATATCAATATCAAGATTCAGATTCCAAACATTAAGAAAAGCTGTATAGAAAAATGATATAATTAGGTAAAATATTTTATTGGGTGTTTTCTAAAAGTTATGTTTTGCACTATCTTAACCTCTAAGATAGTGTCCAAGTACGTAAGTGGGGAACACATGATTAAGCATTGGGTAATTATGTTTAATTTCATAGATAGTAATTATTTCGTTTATGAATTATGATAACTTAATTTGTTGGTTAATATAATTGGTAATCATAACTTTTTCAGTTGGATGATGGTTGGAATCTTCTTATTTCATGATGAAGTATAAAATAATCCTGGCATTTGTGCTTAAAAAATGATGTGTGTTGCTACCTTAAAAGGAACAAAAATGGTTGATGTGGGGCTAAATTTAGTTGGTGGCGAGTTTGACGCACATAATGTTTCATCTAATGAAGGCTTTACCTGATTAATTAACAAGAGACATATTTCTATTTAAAATTGCATACATATGTTAATTTTTGTCGACACCAAACTATTTCATTTTACACACATTTACTTGTTTTATTGACGAGCTATTGCCCCATTTGGCTCATATATTTTAACTAATTCGTACTATATGGCCAGATCGGAAGAGCCACAATGAATGACATGACATATATAATGATGTACATTTGTGTCAAGACTTCTTTTTTTTTTTTTTGGGAGAAATGGAATTTTATTCAATAATAGAATTGAAATAAAATACATCATCAGTCAAAGACGGGGACACATGAAATAACAAACTAGGACCAAACAAAGAACCTGCCGCTCTAGCAAACATATGAGCAGCCTGGTTCGCAGGTCGCCTAACACACGCGGACTCAATGCTATCGAATTCCAATACCAAGCGCCTACAATCATCTAGGACTAAGCCAAAAGGAGATAGATCAACTTGGGTCGAACGAAGTGCTTCAAATACCACCAACGCATCCATCTCAACCGTAACTCGAGCGAAATTCACCTCCTTGGTCCATACATTTGTGTCAAGACTTAACTAATCTAATGAAATGACATTCAAATTCAAAGTACGTTTCCACACCCTTTATTAGGGGTTTAATTCCCCTCCCTTATAATCTTCTGTAATATCCAAAAAAATAATATAATGCATACTTTAGGACCATGTTTCCGTATTCAAACAGATCATTTTTTTTAAATGGAAAGATTTTACTTTTAAATTAATAGACATATTGATAGAGTAAAGTTATTTGTCTAGACCTGAGATGGTCTTTAGCCTAATAGATATTACTACATGGAGAAAGTGGACGAATGTGAACAAACACTACATTATGGGATGAGTGGAGAATAGAGATATATAAATACATGGGAGTATTAATTTATTCAATGACCAATAAAGAAATGACAGCTAGATTGATTTCTAGTCTAAATTAACATTATTCATATTGATAATCAAGGTTTTAAAAAAAAATAAGGCGTTAGAAAGCGTTAAAGGTCTAACATTGAGTTTAGGCGTATCTAAGCATACCAATACGTGAGAAAGCGCAAAGAGTGGTGAGTTTCGAGTATAAACGCCACCTATGTGAGCTTTTTAAAACAGTACTTTATGCCACATTCTTTCTGTATCATATTATGTCATATAGTATTGTCCAGAAGTTTAATTCTATTTATAATCACCATGAATGACCATAGGTGTATATATAAAATAATTCTCAACCCATGCTCAATAGCATACTCTTACACACACGAAACGAAAAGAGCAATTTAAACGAAAAAACTCTCATCCAAGCATATACCAAAATAGAGACTAGAGAGTAGTTTAAGATGGGCACTTGGGCTTTAGTCCAAAACAAAAATACGTTTGGATTCTAAAACCATTTTGCTGACTATTTCACACACAAGAAATTTCATTTTCGCGATCCATAAAATTCAACAAAATGTATTAAAATTTAAATTAAGGCCACCTCACGAGTATGTTATTAAATATCATTATGTGGATTTTAAAAATTTCACATCATGTGCATTCATATTCATACACTCACATGAGATGGAAAGTATCATAACGGTACTTCCTGGACGACGGTCGAGCTAAAAGATTTTCAATGCTTTCTTTGATTTTGTATTGTTATATGCAAACTTCAGCCTCTCTACTGTTCCAGAATCCAGATAAGAAGTTCCGTACTATGTTGGCTAGTTTGCACAATATTAATATCTATGTAGATAGTATATACTATAATATTGATTGATTGTATAACATATTGACTCCTAGTCCTCCATTTTTTTTTTTTTTTTGGGTTGGGGGGGGGGGGC
>CAVNYN010230601.1:0-12880 GCA_963692815.1 Nyctanthes arbor-tristis
GTATTGTAAAGGCATACATGTCGGTTGTTGACCAATGCGTAAAGTCCACAATAGGCGTCGGTTGTTTGATGGAACCGACATCTAAAGTCCATTTTTTTAAAAAAAATTAATATCGTATTTGACTTTAGGCGTCGTTTGTGACATTGAAACTGACGCCTAATGTCAACTTTGGGTGTCCGTTGTGGTTTTACAACATAAGCCTAAAGTCAATTTTATTTTTTTATTACTTAATTGACTTTAGGCGTCGGTTTTTGACAATCGATACCTATTTCCCTCTTTTTTTTTTTTTTTTTTTAAAGATTCACCAGAAATACATAGATATTGCCAGAGCCTGTGATAGTGAAACAACAAATGCAAAATCCATAACCAAGAAATAGCACCAACACTAGCAATTTACACACTTTAACGCAATCATTACCAACTTAATACAAATGAAACTATACAATCACAATAAGTACTCCACACTTTAGCAATTAATAACATAATCTAGCATTATAAACTAACGTAAACAAATCATTGAAAATCAAACTAACCATTGAATATAAATCAAAGTACTTCAAACATCAATAATTATTATATTACTATTGAAAATAAATCAAAGTAATATAGCATTATAAACCAAAATAATAATGTGCAATAACTATTGAAATATACATTTTTGCATGAAAATCTATAATCCATATAGTAAACCATATTACACAAATAGATAAGACCAAAATTCACACACAATTTTGGAGAAAGTACATGGCCCGTGTTCCCCGAATCTCATCTATATTCGCTTGAATATATGATCCAGCTTCATATGCCTACGAAAAAAAAGAGAAATATAATTACTTTGTTAATAAAATATATACATGAATGATTATATAATTCTTAGTTTTTGATAAATATTTATACCGTATCAAGATATTCTGGACTATTAGCATATAGTGTGACTATCTCGTATAAATTTCTCATCACATAATAGCTGCACTCATCGGATCCCGGTTGCTGAGTGCACTAAAATTTCTATCGAGTTGAAAATAAATATTAGTAAATAAACCACTAACTTTTGAAACTTCAATAGTTATTATAATATTTAGAGGATATTTTTCATATCTTGATAGTTTTCCACACGAGATTTTTCTTCACCAGTTCCCTGACGCCCACAACATTTTAAGCACCCTAATATTATAAAATATATATAAATATAAAAAAGTAAAATAAACTCAAACATATAAAAAAAGAGTATTATGCAATAGTTACCAATAATTGTTTACACAGACAATTGCGGCTTGATAGGCAAGTTGCGCAAGTTATCCTTCATAAAGTCAAAGAAGTACAACATATCTTGTTTAAGGCATAGCACCAACAATATCCAGTGGTTTCTACAATATTTTCTAAGAGTGTAAGTTTGCACATTTTAGCCACAAATAATTCAAATTAAGCTAAGGCAAAACAACACATGAATAGTTGCAACAGTTTCACCCCATATAATACTATGCTAGAATGTACTTCTTATCCATCATTTCTCCAATCGCGTTGAACATGTAATTAAAACTATCACTTAGAGTAGATTCAAAATTAATAGCTCCGACCAGCGATGGACAAAGAAACACACGATATTTTGACATCATCATTATCTTCTCTGGCCATATTAATCTCATCACTATTGTTTACCATATTCTCCTCCTGAGCACCCTCATTGTCACGAATGCTCGTTTTAGGAAGTAAATCATCACCATGCCAAAACCACCGTGTATAACCTTCGTTAGAACCACACCTAATCAAATGGTGCTTCACTCCCATATAGCTATGATTTTGCACATTCTTATCATCGTGGCAGAGACATACTATCAATTCTTCCCATTTCTTTTTTCTATTATACTCGGAAAATTTTACAATATCTTTAACTCTTTTCAAATATTCTAGTGTGGTACATCTCCCATACATCCAAGTTCGATCCATATATATCTCACGACCTATGTCAAGATAGTCAAAAGATGAATTACTTCTGTTTAGCGGGTAACAATTTTTTTTACTTTTCGAATACATTGATACGTTATTTGATTTCCTTAAATTCCAATAACCAACAATACTTGTTAATTACATATTCATTCTTATCACACTCTTAATCAAATTGCTTTTCATTGTTTCATTTCATTATTATAAATAGTTATTTTTTCATCAATACTTCTTAGTTACATATATTCATTTGCATCACAAATTTAATCAAAAAATCTTTACGTTATTTGATTTTATTTAATTTATTTGTCAATCAATACTTCTCGGCCTATTTACAATATTAAAATTTAATTAAAGAACTATTACATTAGTATTTGCCTTCATTAAAGTATTACGACTCATGATACAATCTTTTTACGCTCCTCTATTAAAATCACAAATTTAGAGCTTGTTTGATTCTCATTATGAGGTCAAACTATAATGGAAAATTATAATGAGCTGAAATGAGTGGTGGAGATTTAATTGAAATTGAAATGTGTGGTGATTGTTGAATAGTTGCCAAATCAGCAGTCAAATCAGTGATAGGTGAAATTGTAATGGGAAAAAATAATGGGTTTCAAACAAGCTCTTAATGAAATAATTTTTAGATTATTTGATTTCTTGATTTTATTTAAATTTCAACACTTTACTAATTACTTATGTATTCGCTTCACCATTTTAGTTCGAAGTAATAATATTAATCTATGTATAAAATACTACAATAGTGCAATTAACTTTCAACAAAATTTTTGTGAGGCATTTCATCAAACATATAGAGTGTAAAATTGCTCAATAACTTATGGAATGAACAAAAACCATTCTGCCAATCTCAAATTTCATAAATATCCACCTAAATCATATATGCTAATAACAATGTATACATATATATTTAAGAAACATGCCCAACAAATTTTTAATTCTGACTAATTAAACAACAAAGCTCATCTTTACTAAATTTAACAAAAACCCTAAATATCATAATTTCTAGATCTAAAATAAAATCTCTTTCACACAATAAAATCCAATTTTCTCAGCACGAACTAACCAAGAAATTACCTTCAAAATACTTTCAAGATGTGGAGAAAAACCTTCGCCGCCATCCGCCGCCGTTGTCTGCCACCGTCATTCACTTGAAAATGCCAAGAAATAAGTGGTATACTAAGAAATTATGAACAAAATACTCAAGAAGATGGCAACATTATGAAAGTACGAAGAAATTGAGCCTGAAAGCACATCGCGTGTCAGCCACCACGTCCTTCACTGCCGCTACTCACCAGACGGTTGAAGATCTAGGGATTTAGGGGTCGAAATGTGATTCAAGGCCGAAATCGATTGCTACCGTTTGTCTTCAGATGTGTTTTAAGGAGTGGAATATGGTTAAAAGGTGAGAGTCGAATTTTAGGCAGAATGTTGAATGTTGGCACTGTAGTGGTCGAAATATGATGGTCGAAATACGAGAGTAGAATACTTCGTGGACGTGGTTTATATAGAAGAATATGCGTCGATTGCTTTGAGGGCGTACACATTGTTCCTTTGGGAACTGACATGTATTTTATACAAATGGGCGTCAGTTGCTAGTTGGCAACCAACGCCCATTGTCCAAACATGTCAGACACGTCGGTTCTTTACTAAGAATAGACGTGTATAGTTGAAACATTATTTTCAAATTTGCCATCGCGTATTATTTATGCGTTGTTTTTCCCAAAAATTGACTCGTATGTCTATTTCCATGTCCAATTCTATAGTAGTGAGGAGATTATCAGATTTGGAAGAGGAGCCAGAAATGGAAGAGGAGATTGGTTGTTGTCAGAGGAGAGTCGCTGAAAATAGAGGAAGAGATGAGGTCGCTGAAAATAGAAGAAGACATGAGGTCACTGGATCTAGGAGGTGGACCTTTAGGGGGGAGAGAGAGCTCGGGAGCTCGGCTTAGGTAGGAAAGAAATGGACGTGTTTTCTATCTCTATGATCAATCTCATTGGGTAAAGTGTACTATATTCTTTTAAAAACCTGCCACGTAATTCTATTTACTTTCAGGCTAATTCCTTTTGCTTGTGTAGTGGGACTCGACACGTATATAAGAGCATCTCCAATGGCTTTGATTATGGACTATGTCTATCCAAAGAGGAAGAAACAAAAAAATGAGCGTGTCTCGTATTTTTATCTATTTTCATTAAATTTTAATTATATTTCTCTCATTTACACTATTTTTTTCTCGCTTTTCCTTCCTCGTGTCCTATGCAAGGTTCACAAATGTACCTTCATAACTACCTTCTCCACTACTATTTTATCATTACTTTTTGAATTTATTTATCTCTATCTCTCTCATATTTTTCATTTTTACTGCTTTTTTTCACTACTCCCCTTTCTATTCCTATCTATTAATCTATTAATCAATATATAAAGGCACTTAAGTGCCCTTTGCTTTTTTCCCACTCATTTGCTATGCGGTAAACTACTCTGCGGTCAATACTTTGTGGTGAAGGTTTTATTTCTGGAAAATTTATTTATTTCCTCTTTTTTTCCACACTGACTCATGTCTTTCCTTTTTATTCCACCTTGATCCGTGTTTTTTCCGCAGGTTTCCTTTCCATTTATTCCTCTTTCAATATTCATGTTATCCATGAAAATATGCTATTAGATGCATTTCCATCTCCTCAACAGCTAAAAATCTGCTAATTAGAAGTATTTACATTTCTACCTCAGTCAATTTCTGGCTTCTTGAACTATACGATCAAATTGAATCTTAAAATCGCCGCCCTAACCCAATTGATAATCGAATCCCTTATTTTATCTTCTCTTAATCAAGATTGGTTAATTCTTTTTGTTGCGACATCTGGAAAAAAATTTAATTGAAAAAAAATTAATTTATTTGGAACAAGAATAAAAAAAGGGTAGAATAACCACAATTGGGATACCAAAAACCCCGAAATTATGTTTTATCCATTGCAATGGCTAAAATGATTAGAAGACCAACATCTAAGGCATGTTATGCAATCAGAACCACCATTTTGGATTCCAATGAGAGTTTGAAAAGGACTATTTCTAGAGACTCAGTCGTGCGCGACAGTGCTGCTGCACACTTACACAGACTGGAGAACCTTTTTACTGCTCTGGTGACTAGCGGCAGCGGTCAGCCCATCTAGGTTTCAAATTTTTTCGAGGCAAGTTTGAGTATTCCCTTGATTATGTGTTTTGTTCTTTGGCTTTGTAAACTTTAGTTTTACTTTGTCAAGTTTTCCTATTACGGAAAACGCAAATTGCTTCTTTTGTCAAGTCTTGCCAATGATTGAAGATTCAATACTAAAATTAGGCATACATTATTGTTATTTTTCCCCTTTGTAATAAAGTTGGATTTTTTTCCCTTTTATAATTACGCTGATCATTTTTTGTTGTTTGAGTTTATAATATTTGTTTTAACTTCTGGTTTACTTATAAGAAATCATTGCTGAACAATAATTATATGTGGTCTTTTGAAAGGAAAATTTCTTATATTTTAGAATGTTACAGTCATCGTTGCATGAGTTCTTCTCAGGGACGGATTTACATTTGTACAACTGGGTGCAATTGCACCCACTAAACTTTAAAAAAAAAAAAGTTTGTTTTCTTCCAAATGAAAGCCGAAAAGAATATTCAACCCAACTCATTACTTAAGACTAGTAGGCAATAACCTTCGAAGATTGGTACATTATATTTATCACTATTTTAAAATTGTACTCTTCCTATTTTGCACCCACTGAGTATAAATTTTGTCTCCGTCCCTCGTTCTACTATCATATATGTCCTTACCGTTCTATTGGCTCTCTATATTTTAGTTTCAGGATCGCATAACTTGGCAAAATATGGGACCGTGATGGCAGCTTCACTTGATATAATAGTAACTTTCTAATTATGATATTGAATCTTATATCACTCATTTTCTTTTGTGGATGTTCACCAAAGTATATAGTGAGCAACTTTAGTTCTTCATATCATTAAAGTTATAAGTGTGAGTTGAGGAATACTATATACTAGGTTACTATCCATGTTCTTGCATATATAAACTTTATTCTTATTTTGATGCATTCATGAACTATTTTGCTCAAGTTTGTAACTTCAATAGTAGTGTTTTGATCCAAATACAGGTGATCATTGGCAAAAGATCAAAGAAGATGGATCCCATGATCTAAATATTAATACAATAAGTAGATCTCATTTTATCATTAATGAGTTCTATAATGAGTTCTATTTTGATCCGATGTGTGCCTCCTTATAAATGGATTTTGAGAAAATGAAGTGCATATTAAGAATTTAATTTATTTGTTGTATTCATTTGTTATTTTGTACAATCTTTTCCATTTATGAACGGGTTAATCCTAGGGATGGGCGTTTGAACCAGAAAACTGTCCAGTTTTTTCAGAACCCAGGCGGTTGGCGGTTTGGAGACTGCCAAAAATACTCAGATCGGTTCAGGCTGTGGGTTATGCCGGACCCGCCTAAACCAAACTGGTTAGAACCCGTTTGGTTAAAACTGGTTAAACTAATTTTTTCTTTTTTTTTTTAAATAGAAACTTATTTCAGTTCAAAGTTTAGAAGACTCACAACCTCAGAGTACCAAAATCCCAATCTCAGCTTACAATTCAAAATCAATTTGGAAAACTCAAATCAAAATCCTTTGCTCAACAATTTCCCAACAAAATTTACAATTAAAGCTCAATATTTACTACTTTCATGCCATAAATCCTGTGACTCCTATCCCTTCTCAACCATTCCCTCATACATATCCTAAATCTCTACTCGACATAAAACCCAATTCTTATCTACTTTCTCCCAATCCATTCTCTTTTTTACTTTCCATAATTAATCAATTCAATTCTTATAATGTAAAAATAAGAACTACAGAAATTCAAAACTGTTGAATGACACTGAAAAACTAATTCAAGAACCCACTTTTTATATACATCAGGTACGTTCATTAATTTCTTCATCTTTGAAGCAGAAGGGAATTAAAAATTTAACAAAGAAGAAGAAGAAGAAGAAGAAGAAGAAGAAGAAGAAGAAGAAGAAGAAGAAGAAGAAAACATCTTGAAATTAAATGCCAAAATAGCCACGGTTTTACCCCTTGACATTACTGCAACCATCAAAATATCAAGGCTGTAATTATGTGAAAAACGTGGGTATTTTGGCTGACCAAGGCGGCGTACGTTACTACTGCTGTGGCGTCTCTGACCCCGGCACCGCCGCCGCCTCCTCTCTTATCTCTCCCTTTCTTCATCTCCAAAAACCTAAGCCCAAATTTCTTTCTCTTAATATCTCATTCAGTAATAAAAAAGCGCCTAAAAAAACAAAGAAAGCTTGGGCCAACAATCACTCATCAACCACCGTCACCTCTCTTTCTTCACCACCACAATCGCCCATCCGTCTGCCACCATTATCATCGCCGCCACCGCCTGTCCCATGAGCCAATTTCTTCTATTTGTATGGATTTTTCTGGCATGATTCACGGGAGGAAGAGGGGCTTGCTTCTTGACAATCTGGGAAATTGGCATTTGTCTTTCATTGCCATGAACCAAGTTCTTCTCCTCAATCACAATTTTCTTTGATTTTGTTTCTTTTACTGCAATTTCCTTAATGTCAAGACTCTTCTTTTGAATTTTCTTGTTCTTCACCTTTAACAAAGTCATCCTCATTTGAACTGGGTATTTTGTTACCATTGACCGAAATGTTCCTGATAGAAATGCTGGTAATGGACTTTTCTTGATAGAAGTGGGCTTTGTTACCATTTTCATTGATGTAAATGGTAACAAACCATTACCACTTTCTCTTTCCTTTTTACAATTAAAAAAATTTGGCTACTTGTTACCTTTTCATTGATGTTTTAGTGATTTTATTATCACTTTTCCGTATGATAGTTGTTTTTTGGTTTTCGCTTCTTCATTCGAAGGACTTTTCTTCTTTTTTTCCTTTTTCTTTTTTTTTTTAACTTGTTACCATGCACCACCGGTGGATTATTACCACAATAATATTCTTTTTCCCCTTTTGTTACCATTGCTTTTTCTAGTTTTTTTTTGGGACATTTGCTACCGTGTTGTTTTTTACTATATATCTTTTTTTCACTGGTGCTTTACCATGATTTTTCCCAATTTGTAATGTGTTGGCCAGCATTGTTATCGTGTATTAAAGCGTCGGCGATGGCAGTGGTGGCGGTTCTTGTTACCAAGAGGAAGTTGGTAGTGGTTCTGTTTTGCAACCATCTTAAGTATTAACGATTGGCCTATTTTATTACGTGATGGCAATGGAACAACAAAATGAATTATTAAAATGAATTTAATAGGAATACAATAATAATAATAATAATAATAATAATAATTGAATTTTGTAAAAATTGGTTTCGGGTACTTTTACAATTGAAAATGGTATTTTTACAAATAGTTTTAAAAACAAGGTATTTTTCAAACCTCCTATCAACAAAAGAGGTGTTTATCAAAAGAACCCTAATAATAATAAGAGTCCAACCATAACCTTACCAGACCCAAACCAACCCGTTGCGGGTTGGTTTGGGTCGGGTTGACCGGCCCTATAGTTTGTAGTTTGGCAAATCGACTTCAAGTCCAGTAGGGCTCGGGTCCAGGCCAAAACAGACCCGCCAGACGCAACACCTAGGCCTAGTTGATTCTGTGAAGATAATGTAATCGATATTTGTAATCATATTGTCTGAAAGTTCTACCAATTTTTGGTTCTCCCCTTGTCTATTGATCTATATTAGGTCCCTTCAAACAAGCATGTATATACCCAAATTCATCTTAATTAATATGTTTTCATACTTTTACATTTCCGTATTTAATTTATAGACTAAATTTTGAATTGCTTTAGATTTTTTATTGAGTTTAATTTCTTCATGATCTTCAGTTGGGTGGTTTGATTTGGAATAGTTACAAAGTTATTTAATTTGGCTAATCATTTATAAAATGGCGGTTTACACATCTACCTTGGTCATTCCTCTCTTACTTGGATTTAACATTTACAAATCTACCTTGGTCATTCAAACTTATTGAGGTTTGAGTCAGTTAGCTTGAAAAAATGAATGATTAGTTAATAAGTTATTATTCTTTTGGCTTGCAGGGATGGGGGAAATTTTTTTTTTTTTTTTTGGATGTTGCCTTTTTTTTTCCCCAATTGCCTCTATGTTCTCATTGTATTTTCCACTATCCACTACTAATCAGTCTCTAAGCATTTGGCAAGTTTTATATTTTATGCCTTTATACTTTATTTTGTATCCAATCTTTCATTTCATCTCCTTTTTTATATCCTTCCAAATTAGAGAAGCATTAAATCTTGGATCTATTGGAACTGCAAAGGCAAGTCTCTCTATTCCTCCTTCTCAGACTATACGCTTTATTTATCTATGCACGATCTGATTCAATCTTTTCTTTTTTGGTTTAGGGCTGGTAGTAGTCATTTATTTATTATTTATTTAATTTTTCCCTTTGAAATGGCACCGTCATTGAAGGAGTTTATGTTATATGCATAGGGTAATATATGAGTTGAAGCCATGTTAGAGATCTATTGAAAATTTAGTTGTTGAATGGGTGCTCTATCTTCATCTTTAAGGTTGTGCACCCAGGTAATACAACTAATTAGAGGATGAAGATCAAAACGACGTATAGAGGCATGCTACAATCTGTAATTAGATTGTACACAAGTGTACCCTTTTAGATATGGCGATGTTCCACTTATCATCTTCATTAAACTTTAGAAATTAGTTGAAGTGATACTAGAAGTTTTGCTTCTATCGTTTGAGATTCTAAAGGTTCTTTGTTGATACAATGGTAAAACCTACATAGTATATGTTATGATACCATGTAGTGGTCACCATCTATTTGATGATTTTTGACAATGATGGCAAAAATAATGTCAGAGTTATTTTTTAACATTGTAACAACATAATAATTGTGTCATATAAATTCATTTATATTCTATTCTTAGCCCCAAAAAAAAAAAATCTAGAGTATTAGTACGAAAAATCTTAATGTTGGCATTCCTAATTTTTGTTTAAGTGTCAAACATTGCTTTAGATATTGTTACATGTTTGCATGAATTATTTTCATGTGGGATATTTTATTTCGCATGCAAAGTTTAAGTCTTTGGCCGAAAGATAAGTTGGGGCATGTGTACTTGTCTTGAGGCATAAGAATTCAATATACATGCAAAGTTTAATGTTTCCTAGTTTAAGTTATCTTAGATTACCATGTTTAACTAGCCTTGTACTAAATGCATGTAAAGTCCAATTAGGATTAGGAAAGTATGTGTTTATGTTAATATACAATTCTAACTTTCCTTATTCTTGTTTATTTGTGTTTGGTATCTTTCATTCTTGGCTTGCACAATCTATAGACAAAATCTATAAATACTTCTTGTATTTATAGACAAGATCTATAAATACTTCTTGGTGCCTTATTTATAGACAAAATATATAAATACTTCTTGTAGGTCGATGAAAGGGAGACGGGTTGAGCAAAGTATTCAGTGCGAATTATTTCTTGGAGCTTGACCGCAATAAGGTACGAGGGACTTATCCACCTAAGGTTCAAGTAGTTTAGAAGGTCAAGTGTCCTAAGATGAGTTTGGGAGATCTTTAGGAGCCTAATGGATGTTCTGGGAGGTGCGCGGGAGAAAGAAGAATCAACAGAAGTTGGCTACATGTCAAAAGACGTAAAGAGGGAGTCTTTTATAAGTTTTTCCTTTTGAATGTTTAGTTATCTTTCTCTATACTAAACTCACCTCGTGATTAGTGGATTGATTTGTCCCATGGCAAGGGTACCCGCAGTTTTTTCCATTTGAGTTTCGGCGTCAACATATCTGGTGTTATTTATTTTCTGCATACTTACTCAAGCTAGACATATGTAGGTCATGTTACATTAATCACCAGATAAACTATTAAGTATCATGGCAGGATACATCCTGATTAAAGTCTAGATAATCACAAACTTACAGTTGGTATGAGAGCGGGTTCACTTAAGGGATTAGTGAGATCAGGTTCATCTAGACATGGACACATCTTCTATTAAACCACCTATCCTAGACGGGTCTAACTATGCATATTGGAAAGTTTGCATGCAAATTTATCTTCAATCTATTGATAATAGGGCTTGAACTTCTATTCATACTCTTTACACAACACCCACTATCGTTGCTACAAATGGTATTGTTTCTGTTAAGCCCGATGCTTAATTTACTGCTGAAGAAAATACTACATATAGATGAAATTCTAAAGCTTTAAATGCTATTTTTTCCTTTATAGGTCAAAGTCAGTTTAAGCTTGTTACAAATTGCAGGACTACTAAGGAAGCTTGGGATACTCTTAAGTCACTAATAAAGGGATAACTACAGTCAAGTCCTCAAGGCTTTAGATGCTCACTCTTGAGTTTGAGCAAATCACAATGAAAGACAATGAGGAATTCAAGGACTATTATGCTCGGTTTCGTGAGATCACTAATCAAGCGCAGGCCCTAGGCAGATATATTCTGAGCAGAAGATTGTCAAGAAAGTTCTCAAATCACTGCCAGATAGATTCCAGATGAAGATAACTGCTATTGAAGAAAGCAAGAATCTGAAAGAGATAAGAGATGAAGAGCTTGTGGGGTCTTTGTTAACATAAGAGCTGAACATGTCCAAGAGGAAAAAGGAAAAGAAACCCGGGATTGCATGCAAAAGCAAGGAGGAGGATTCTAAAAGTGAGAAAGAATCTGATGGGGAAGAAAACATAGCCCTTATTACCAAACAGTTCAACAAATTCTTGAAAATCAGATAGCAAAATAGAAGGGGTTACAAAAATCAGTTCAGATCTCAGAAGCCCTATCAGATGAAGAATCAGAATCAGGTTGGAGAGCAACAACCATATCAACAAAAGAAATATAACTATCAAAACTTCAAAGGTAACAACTTCCAAAATGCTTGATCATCTAGCAGGATAAAGTGTAGAGGTTGTGATGGCTATGGCCACATTGCAGCAAAATGTCCAAAAGCTCAGAAGAAGTGGTAGAAAGGCAAAAGAGGCATGAAAGTTACCTGGAGTGAAGACGAGGAGCACACGTCTAAATCAGGTTCAGAGACCTTATCAGAAGAACAGATTACTATCCTAATGGCATATGTCTAGCATCAGTCCAGTTTTATGAACTGCCTCACTGTTAACACTACAAAACCATCTACAAGTGACGAGAAATCTTGTCAAAACTGTGCAGTATTACAAAGTCAACTTGTGGCAAAAAAAGACAAATATGACATGCTTCAAGTCATGATGGAATTCTTTGATGATGAAAAGAAAGATCACACAAATCCATTAAACAGAAAGAAGAGCAGATCAATCAAGTAAAAATAGATTTGGAGCATGCCAATGAAAGGATCAAACAGTTGACAATTAGAGCTGCAAGGTCGAATGAGGTCCTGAAGTATGGAAGACCTTCAGGAGACACATTAGGACTAGGATATGATGGAAAAGGAAAAGCTGTCCAGCAGACAATTTTCGTAAAAGAATCAAGGGAAAACTTCCAAAAGAATATGCAGGACAAAAGCATAATCATGATACGTCTAGATCATCGTCAAGTAGAATTGTCCAGAAGAACAATCTACCAAAATAGAAACAATAGAATACCAGAAACCAACCCGCTACTGTCAGACCAGTTCAAAACTCTAGCGTGTATGGTCATGTAAGACAGGTAAATTGTAACTTTTGTGGTGAATTTGGTCATGATGTTTTCACTTGTCAAAAATACATTAACTTGATTAGCACATACAAAATCAAAATACCTAAAGCAAAAGGTAATATAAAACAGGTTTGGTTGAAAAAGAGTGAGTACAATAGTTATGTTGTTAAACTTTCTTTAAGTGCTTTAATCCCTAACACTTGGTATTTTGATAGTGG
>CAVNYN010230611.1:0-24120 GCA_963692815.1 Nyctanthes arbor-tristis
GCAAGGGGGGAATCTCCCCCCTCCCCCCCCCCCCGCGTGCTTGCTGTCGGAATGGCAGCAAGAACAGCTGCCATTTCCAGCAGCCATCCAAAGAATGGCAGAATGGGGGGGACCTTTTTTTTTCTTTTTTCTATTTTTTTATTTTTTGACATTAAAATATTAATTTTTGGTATGTTACAGAAAATACCCCTAACCTTAACGGTTGAATTTGACGGTTTCTGTCACAAGGGAAGAAATAGGGGATTTCTTTAAAAGTTGGGGACGTACTGGAGGAAAAACAAAGGTTGGGGACGTAATCTATAAAAAGGTGAAAGGTTGGAGATGCTAGGTGTAAAAAACCCTAATAATAATAATAAGAGTAGTAGTAGTAGTAGTAGTAGTAATAATAATAATTGTTACATAGGACATGACAACATAATTGCTACAAGTCATCAACAATATTTTACAAATGAAAATAGTAAATTAGTCTGTATTAAACCTATTTAACAACCAAACAAGAAATGAGCAATTTTGCAAGAAAGTTACATGCTCAACAAGCATCAAAGTAAAAATATAAAGATAAAATTTTCCTATTACTCGCAAGCACAAACTCTACAATAAAAAATGCAATTCATAATAGCATTTAATATCACGTGCTTCCGCTCTATAGGATTTGAGCCTATGGCTTTGGGTTTTGGAGACCCACATTCTACCAAACTGCACTAAGAGTGCACGTCTTTTATACTAGCATCACAAGTTGCAATAAGAAAACCACACTCGAAGATTGTGAACAACTTACACCAATAACTTCATTTTATCATCAACAATTTCAGTAATAAAAAGCATTACATTAAAAAAGTGCATGATTGACTTGACGAACACCAAAAAGAGGTAGAAAATGAAATGGTGAACACCAAAAAGAGGCAGAAAATAAAATGACAATTAAGTGCAAACAACAAAAAGAAAAGAAAAAGAAATTTTAATAATAACATTTATATGATGCGCAAGGATAATTTGTAAAACACTGTTTATGACTTGTAGCAATTATGTTGTCATGTCTTATGTAACAATTTGTACCACAACCAATTTAACAAGAAAACAACAATGAGCAATTTTGCAAGAAAGTTACATGGTCAACCAAACATCAAAAGAAAAAATATAATGATGAAAATATTATTCAGAAGCATAACCTCTACAATCAAAAGAATAGTTCATAACAGCTTCAATATCACATGCACTCGCCCTGTAGGATTTGAACCTATGACACTGGGTTTTGGAAACCTACGTTCTACCAAACTAAACTAAGAGCACACCTCATTTATACTTGCATCACAAGTTGCAATAATAAACCGAAATGAAAAAATTGTAAACAACTTCCACCAATAACTTCATTTTATCAACAACAAATTCAGCAACAATGAACATATCATCATCAATCATTAATTCTTAAAAGAGTGCATATTAGATAAACACTCAAAAGTGAGAAAAAATAGAATGATGATAAGTGAAAAAAAAAATAGAATGACTTTCAATAATAGCATTTCTATTATGTGCAACGGTAACTCTATCAACCAATTTAACAAGAAAACAACAATAAATGAGCAATTTTAAAAGAAAATTACATGCTTAACAAAAGTCAAAGGAAAAATATAATGATCAATTCTTCCTCTAATTCACAAGCACAATGTCTACAATTAAAAGAATAATTCATAATAGCATTTCATATTATATGCATTCGCTCTATAGGATTTGAACCTACAACACTGGTTTTGGAGACCCACGTTCTACCAAACTAAACTAAAAGCGCATGTCTTTTATAACATCACAAGTTGCAATAAGAAAACACTGAAAAATTGTAAACAACTTGCACCAATAACAACACTTTATCATCAACAATTTGAATAAGAATGAGCTAGTCATCATCAAGAGTGCATGCTTGACGAACACTAAAAGGAGACAGAAAATAGATTGATGATAAGTGAAAACAACAAAAAGGAAAAAAAGAAATCATAGGCATTCAAGAAAACTCATAGTAGTCAATACAACTTGTAGATAAAACAAAGCAACAACTTCGCCACAAGGATAAAGCAACCATATTTCATCCTATTCATATTCTATGCTATCAGTTCCATAGAAAAACTCAAACACAGTTCCAATCATTCATTTTGAAACCTCAAAGAAACATATTAGCATCAATTTCAACAAAACAAATGAGAGATCGGAATCATCAATTTTCAAACGAGTGCAAGTTGTACCAACATTGAAAGGAGACGAAAAGCCAAAATAATGAGAAGTGTAACAATAAAAGAATAATGAAAAGTGAACCGATCTAAAGAAGAAAACTCAAAGTCCAAGAAAACCCAAAGAGTAGCCAACATAACCAGCTAAGAATGCCACTAGGCTAAAGAAGCTATATTTCATCCAATTCGTTTCTATGATAATATAAATTTCACTAATGAACTCAATATACAAAACCCAATTTCGATGATCTCCAAACCTCAAAAGAAACATGGAAATTTGAAAAACAACATGCAATCTCATTAGGACATATATCCTGCCATTGTCCCAAAAAAGCAACTATCAACGAAAGCTACAACATTCAACAAATGAAGCAAAGTGTCACCCGCAAGTTAAAACTTTAGTTTATTCAGCACCTGCTGGAACTAATCTCGAGAATCCATAAGGTAAACACGAGGAAAGACTAAAATGAAATAGCAATCCAAAGCTCTGTCATATAAAAACAAAAACATAACCGCATGGGTTCATCTTTTAATCCCATGGAAAACATATTCAGAATGACACAGATTAAGAGAAAACAATAATAGAGATCATCAATAAATATGATTTCTTAAATGGCTTAATTTCAATTTATCAACTAGATAATTTACACAATAGTTTAGAAAGATGCAAAAGTGTACTAAGCACAAAGAAATCTTGATTAAATGTTGCAAACTTTAAAATACATCAATGAACCTGAGGGCAACTGAATGTCCTAGACTGCACATCACCACATTTAAGCATATGAAATAGATAAACCACAATACAAACACTTGGGCTAAATCAAGATTGATTCCGGATTTGAAGTCTAAAGGGGGCTTCTGGTGGAACTAGTATGAGAGCCATACTCAAACAAAAAAACCATAGCTTAGTATACTATCTCAAACTATTTGAGAAAATCCAGAAAATACAGTAGTTGACATTTCAAGACTCATTTGCATGACTTTTTTAAATTTTTAACCAAACTCATTGCTCGAAGAGACATCATGTGGGGCACGCTATTTTAGCAAAACGATATGCCAGATTTGAGTACAATAAAATTAAGCCAATCAAATTGACTAAGAACACCCTAATCATGGATAATCAGGCTTGAGGAGTAAAGGAAAATTTGATAGAAGAAACAAGAAATTATTAAAATAGCACTATTATATATGTAATTGAAAATTACACAATATCAGCAGTACAAAATTTTAACACACTCAAAAAAAGAAATCCTAATTCAAAAGTTTCTTACATAAAGACACTAATACATCAATGTAATAGCAAAGTCTACCGATCAAAGTAAAATATTCCAAGTTCAGAACACTGTCATTACTGGCTCGGCGATTTTTCAAGTATTGTACACATAATAATCAAGGCCCTTCAATGAATCTACTAAGCCTTGATCGCCAAGGAGTGATATGGAAAAAGGAAAGAGAAGCATATGGGTAAAAGACAATGATACCATGAATAAGAACTAAGCACAACCAAACAAGCTATCAGTCTGGATTAGCACATGCCGGAAGCAAAAATATTGTTCCAAAAAAAAACTAAAAATAAAAAGTATATAAATGATTGGACTGTAACAAAAAGGCTATATTTTTCAAGTAGAGTTCTATTAAAAATAATAAATAAGAGCAAATCCGGACTTAATGCAGCGTTTACTTTACTTCCAGAGGACAAGATTGGAAGGAATTACCAAAAAGAATAATTGTAAAGGAAAGCACACAGAGGCCCAATAGGAGATATCAATGAGGAGGAAACAGTATATGGGAGAAATATGATAATAATTAGATAAAAAGAAAAGTGCATGGCTGAAAATTTAAAGCCACAGTGATGCTAACAACAAAGATAATATATACACCTAAAAACACAAAATAAAACCTACGATTTTACTTATAATAGGCCTTTTATGCTTGTTGAGACAAGCCATAACATATGCATTTAAAGGCTAAGACACATAATTGCCTTGTCTTAAGAAGGTAGTCTTCTATATACCATAAAGCACAAGACCTTTCTGAGGGAAAGATTAGCAGCTGCAGAAGCAAAAGGCATTCAGGTTTTCTGCCAATGCAAATAACACTTTTGAAATCTACTTCAAAGCAGCACAAGATAAATGTGTCACAACAAATTAATGTCCAAAATCACAAAGCAAACTCATTAATTTCAGCATCTTTCCACATTCAAGCAGTTACAATTACTAGAGAGGTAACAATAAGTTACATGTTTATCAGGAATTCAATTAAAGCTGAAATCTGACGCATAAACAACACATAGCCCATGTTAGCAATCTATTCCTATATTGAAAATGAAAGTTGAAAATTTGTGTTTTACATGTGGGGCCTACGAGACATGTTGATGTGATTATTTGACCAAATTCTATTTTGACATTAAATTGTCTTGCTAACACGGGTATAATCCTCAAATTGATTCAATCCATGCTCACAATCAATTTCTATTTTGACATAGAAATGGATTTAGTAGTATGAGTGGTTGATATTTATGTAGTAAACATTGCCCTAGGAGATATGTGGATGTGATTCGTTAGACCAAATTCCATTTGAAACTAGAGTGGATATGTCTACAGGGATTCAATTCACAATCCAGCATGAATCCTACATGGAGTTATAATCAACTGCTAAAATATCGCAAGTTCCAAGAAGAGCTAGAAACTGAAAGTGAATACATGATATTTGTATTTGTTTATTATATAACAAAAAAGCTACATGAATCAATCAAAGCTTTATGATTAAAAAAAAGAAAGATAGATTATAAACTAGTCCTAGCATTTACTTTAACTTCCAACAAACATGACCGAAAGGAAATACCTAATATGTTAACAATTTTTTTTCTCCTTTGAAACAAAAGGCAAAAGGCATGTAGTCTATGTTAGAGAGACTAAGAATTTTAAAATTTGTGGGAAATTCCTCCCAAATTAGTAGTGGGGACAAACTATGATATATCTAAGCTTGTGGGAAATTCCTCCAGAATTAGCAGGGAAAAACTATGATATAGCTAAGTCTATGTCGTTTCATCCTACAAAGGGGTAAAATATACGCACAAGATAATTCTACAATCTCAAGCAAAAAATTTGCATCAATGTTAATATTCACAAACAGATCTAATAGAAGATATTTCTATAAATTTACAACAAACATTTAATAAATCAAGCAAACAATTATTTACAAAATAAAATTGGTTTAAAAAGGGATGCTCACACAAATGTTTAAATGTCCACCAACATAAAATAGCAAGATCTAGAATCCGACCCCCGAAATTGGACTGCAACGCAAGCCAAAAATTGATCAAACCTAGATAAGACTTTTCTACTGCCTTCTTGACAGTGTATCAAATTTCCTTTTGACTATGTTTTATTAACAAGAAGGATTTATTTAGCGATGTAAGGCATCCTCAGAGAAATAATTCTTTTTTCGAGGTAAATTTTTAAGTGGACATTCAACGCCTTAGACATTGATATTGACATTGAATTTGGAGCTTAGACATTCAGCACCTTATAGTTTTATACTAAAAACGAGGTCATGCAATAGATTATGAGGAAAAGCACAATGTCTAAGGAGGAAACAACATAAAACATAATAGATGAAAAGCAAAGTGTTGACAAGAAATCCAACCAACAGAACTAGAAACTAAAAGATAAACCTGCCATTCTAGTTAAAAGTGGTTGTACAAGCTTTTCGAGGCAAGCCCTGACCTATGTACAGGCTTTTCGTGGCAAGCCTTGACCTATGCACTTAACGTTAAGAGGTAGAATTGCAATTATCTTGACAAGGCAACCTTTTGCGCTATTAACATCACTAAAAGCATGCCAACTTTGGAAGAAAATTAAAATTTCCCTATTAATTCTATTAAATTTATGGATCAACTTCAAAGCAACACAAGCTATAATGCATAATTACAACTCAACTATCCAAAATTTTGAATGGAATTAATAAGATCGTAATATCATGACCAGGCGAAAGAATTAGGACCACACTGATGTAACAATAGTGTAAAGCTGAGTCTTCATAGAATCAAAGAACATTTTCAACATCCTAAATTATATAGCACACAAAACAAGGATTACAAAGTGCATAAAGAAGAATATATCTATTAATAGTTCATAATAGATAGGACTGACAGAGTGATGGATTAAGAGCAATATTTAGAGCCAAAAAAACCCAGTCTTTTTTTTTCTTATATATCTTTGTTCTACTTCTACCATATAATATGAGAGGGAATAATCCTATTTTTGGGTCCCCCCCCCCCAAACCAAATAATGTACGGGTGGAATGAAGGAGAATAATGACCTGTTGGGGGGAGGCATGTAAAAAAGGGGCCAAATTTGGCCCCTTCTTCTTTTGTAGAATCCACCCTTAAAATCGGATCCGCCCACTTGATTTTTCATTCTGGTTTTCCTCTTAGGTTTCTTCCCCCACATTAGGTCTAAGATGTATTCAATTCACTGAAACAATTCCCCTAACAGCAAAAAATCAATAACCTGAAAAATAGTGTCAATTTTAATCCTTAGAAGTTCCTAATTGAAGATAACCTATGTGGAAATCTTGAAGCAATAAAATATATACAATTCTAACTCAAACAGATTGTGTCATATTAAAGTAAAGATTAAAAAAATGTCGAACACATAAAAGTGACAGAAAATATAGATAATCTCTCAGAATATAAAAATAGCAAACAAAACTTACTAGAAAGTTTTTTGCTGAACACAACTAAAATGGAGACAATTTCTTTAGAATCTTTTCCTAGAGACACAATTATCAAGTTTTTTTTTACTCGAGATTCTTTCTAGCTCTGAAATGGACATGCTTTCATCGTCTTATGCTTGAACCCAAACCTAACTCTAATCTAGTTTCACTTTCAAATATTCTACTTACCACAAAGACACATATAGTGGTATTCACGTTGCATCTAATTTTACCAAAATTCAAAAGGGCAATTTCATATTTAGATGCAAACACAGTGAATAAAATAAAAAAATGCTATATGTGTCGCTTGGGAAAAAAATTAGATGTGATCAAAATTAAAGAGTAATCTGAGATGTAAACAAATTGAACAAAACATAGTCACGTTTAATGGATTTTTTAAAATAATGACATTCAAATAGAGATTTGGAACTTTTAACAACATTTTGATTATATGTTTTATCAACATTTTATCACCGCCAAAGAATTATCAGGCAATGTCTTATCACCTTTGGACTTGATAAGTAACATATGAATAGTAAAGTTTGCTCAAACATGATCTTATATACTTTTCAACGTGAGTAAATTTGCAATTATTATGTAAGGAGTTAAAAACATAAAATAGACAAGTTAACATTATAAAAAACACAAGTCATATCTTTAGTAGCTCTTAAAATTGTTTTACCAAAAACTTTTTTATTAGCAATAGCTACTTCACCAAAAACATTCTGATCCTCTTCAATATTCCAAGTCACATGATTAGTGTTAAGAGCAGTAGAAAGCATTAGAACCTGTCAGGCAAAAGATTATGCAGATGTGACCGGTTGATGTGCTTATTCGTGTGAAGTTTCATGTGTGTACATTCGCGCCCCAGAGAGAGAGAGAGAGAGAGAGAGAGAGAGAGAGAGAACATTTATTTTATGGCATCCAAATTAAAATAATTTTACCTCATATGGAGATTGTAAACTAGGCCCCTAAAATGTTTCATCAACAAGTGGCTAAAAGTAGGGCGTATTATATCCCATCTGGGTTTTATATGACTACATGAGTGAAAAACCATCAGATAAAAATAATCAGGATGGTGATTTGGACAAGGGAATTTCAAGAGGAATTGATTCCCGCCTTGAATAATTTAAAAATAATTGATCAAACCAAATACACAAACAACATTTCCAAGATAACCAATTCAGTCAAGAAAGTAAGAACTGAACTCACTGAGTAGCTCAGCAATTGAGAATCCTCTTGTGCTTGTTGCAACTCCAGAGAATAAGGGCTGTTGTTCCGAACTATGCCTGCCTTGATTTTAAAAATAATTGACAAACCAAATACACAAATAATATCTCTAAAATAACCAGTTTAGTCATGATCAATGAGAAATGAACTCATTGAGAAGCTTGGCAACATCCACATTAGCTAGAACATTAGCATTAGGACTCGCTTTAGCTGCTGACTAGCATCAGCCTCAATAATAGCATTTAAGCGATGGCATCAGCGTTAGCCTTAGCATTTGGCATCATCCACTAGCTTTAGCATTAGAATTAGCATTGACATTTAGCATGAGCTTCAGCTTTAGTTAGTATTAGCATCAGCAACAACTTTTTAGAACTCTTCAAAATCAGAATATCAAGATTCACAAAAAACTTCTCATCCACTTGAAAACCCCAGTCATGATATTTTGATTAGCTCTTTCACAACTTCACCGTAAACTTTCTCATCCTCTTAAACTCCCAAGTCATAATCTCTTCGGAGATTTTTTGGGGAAAAAGTGATTTTTCTTTGTGTGAGAGAGTTTTGTTGGGGTGGGGCGTGTGGCTGAGATTGAGTTAAAAAGTCAAACGTTGTAGACTAAAAGTACAATGTATGGTTAAAATTGAGTTAAACAAAAGTGAATTTTTTTTTTTTGGGAAAAGAACCAAAGAACAAGCTCTACACCAAAAACTTTCTCATCCTCTTCAAAATCTTATGTCGCAAACTCACAGCATCTTGTTTCACCAAAAACTCTCTCAACCTCTTCAAAATCCTAAGTCTTAATATCGTACTTCAGCAAAAACTTTCTCATTCTGTTAAAATTCTCAGGTCATAATATTGTGGTTCACCAAAAACTTTCTTGTCCTATTCAATATTCCAAGTCATGTTCTTCACCAAATATTTTTTCATCCTCTTTAAAGTCCCAAGTCAACTTCTTTTTGAGCTCTTTCACTACTTCAGAAAAACTTTATTACCTTCTTCAAAATCATAATGGGTTTGTTCTTTAGAGATTTGCTTAGATGAAAATTGACTTTTTGGGGGAGGGGAGGAGGTAATGCGCATTTGACATTAAGTTGAAAACTCAAATTGTAGGCTAAAAGTTAAATGTCTAGTTAAGTTTGAGTTTGGAAATTTTTAATTTTTTGAAAAGCTTCAAAGAACAAAGTAAATATCTTCATTAGCTCTTTCATTACTTGACAAAGAACTTTGTTTCTGATCATCTTCAAATGCCAATTCATAATATCCTACTTTACCAAAAACTTTCTCAACCCCTTCACACTCCCTAATTCATAATATCTTTTTTAACATTTTCATTGCTTCAACAAACTTCCTTTGAACTCATCAAAACCATAATTCATGATATCCTACTTTACTAAACACTTTCTCAACCACTTCAAAATCCCAAGTCATAATAACTTCATTAGCATTTTCACTGCTTCACCAAAAATTTCTCCTATACTCTCTTCAAAATCCTAAGTCATCTATCATCATTAGCTCTTTCACTACTATACCAAAACATTTCTAGTCCTCTTCAAAATCCCAAGTCATAATATCTTTATCAACTCCTTCACTATTTCACTAAAAACTTTCTCATTAGCACTAGCTGATTCATCAAAACTTTCTCATCCGACGAATATGACTCTCGACTGTCTCATTAATCCATCGTTCTCTTCACCAACCCATATCTTGAGCGGCCGTGTGAGATATGCGGTTACCATTTCGAGCCTCCAAGACACTCATTTTCCTAATTGAATTTGTTCTCTTGCATTCTATATTGTTATCCAATTTGGTAAGTTCAAATATCTTGTAAATCATGTCCAATTTTGATTCATTCTATCACTTTATCCTCTCTTGCATTCTTTATTGTTATCCAATTTGGTAAGTTCAAATCTCCTGTAAATAGATTCAAGAAAAATACATATAACCCCATATTTACTTTTTAAAATAATTTCATATGCACCTTTTAAAATCACTGACCCTAATTATATGTTCCCATTTTTCAGCATATATTTTCAATTTTTTTTCTTTTTTATATTTTTCCTTTCTCTCACTTCGTTTCACTTCACCACTATCTCCGTCTCTATTCGTTATCCGATAATTCAAACCCTCCGAACTTTAGGGTTTTTTAAATTCTTTCGATGTCAGATTGTTATCGCTCTTGCTCTGATAGTTATCTTTGTATGCAATTTGGTGGACTGTTCAATTGTTAGGAGGATGCCGTCAATTAACTAGAGTCTTATATGGCCAGAAATCAATACTGATCCAACTGGAGGATCAGTTGGGTTCTTCTTTTGAAAATTGGTGGCTTATCCATTGTGGTTTTGCTACTGAGTTCTCGAGTGGTTGAGGTGTTGTATCCAATTTCATTGAAAACTCTAATTTGGAGATGTGTTCTACCTTGGATTTATTCTAGACTATAAATACGGGTCGAATGCTGTCGTATTTTTATTTTTTTTTTTTTTTGTTATTGTTTGCTTTAATTTCAGGCATACGCTTTTTAGAATACATGAAATGCTTATGGGTATTGATGCACTACTAATTGCCTCTACCTATGAACCGGGTCAATTACTCCCAACAATTCCAACTTCACTCCATTTGCCTCCTTTTAGCATTGTTCAAACTTAGCAAATTGCATCCCCTAATGAAATTAGTTTACGAAAGTTGCTAAAAGTTTTTCAGTGTATTTTTGTGGCAGATTTTTTTTAGTATATATACAAAAGCTATATTTATGAGAAAGATACAGCTTAGACTGATTACTGATGTATCATCTCATGAACCGGTTGAATTCAACACACAGCAGCACTCTATACTTCGACAACCACCTTCCAACATTGTTTTTATGTCCACATCGTTTGCTAAGTCTCTTCATGACATGAATTGTGGACAAGGGCATATGTAAATTAGCACTAATTGTGACATTGATTACCAGAATTGAAGTCAGTTTCTTAGCACGAAGGTATGATTATATTGACGTTTATATTGGTTTTTATTTTGCTCTGTGCTTTGTTATACGAACTAAATTGCACAAACTAATGAAGTTGTTACAGGTTTATGATTTGTGAATTTTTATTGAACCATTGTATAATACCTACTTTTACATTGTTCTTTATCCAGTTTTATACATCTTAGTAGGATACACATTTGTCCAGTAATATAGAAATCAATTTTATGTGTTCAATTTTAGTCTATATAATGTCGCGTGTGTTAAACAAGGTTAAGATAACGTAAAACCAAGGATGGAAAAAGCCGACCGATTATCTTTTTGGGTTGTTATCATTTCAAACCATTAGATGTCATCGCAATAGATAATAGTAGAAACTAACAATTTTAACTGCTTTGAGTTTGTTCTTAGTTATTGTTATTGCAAGTTGAAGATAATTTCTATATTGGAAGTTTCTTTAATAATTAATAATAACTCATAACCTTTGTTCTATATTAAATATTAAATAGTAGTATTAGAATAACTAATAGCTATATTGACAATGAATTTGTTAAGTTTGTACTACCTAATTACATTTTAGTTTGGTAAGCTTTGTCTATTTCATGAAGTATTAAGTCTCTTTCATTGCAGAACATGAAAATACAAGCAGAGCCCTCCTTCAATTCAAGAAGAGTTGTCACCCTGTTTTTTTGTTCTGAAGAATATAGTGAATCTAAAAGCTTGAAAATCCAATCAGCTTGGTATGTTTTTTTCTGTTCCAATCATATTGTTATCCGGTTTTTGGCTTTGTGTTCTCAATCTTTGAAGAAAATAATCTATTTATTATTTGTAAAAAGTTGCAAAAATGTTGGCAATGCCTTTTTCCCTTAAACTCTGCCTTTTAGCATATTTGTTCGCAATGATTTTTTTGATATAATTTCTTTATTCACTTTTCCAAGTTAAGACACTGACCTTTTCATAAAATTTAAAGTGCAACAAAATTGAGAAACGTTATAGTTACTATATATAATGATGTGCTGGAGTTTGTCATGTTTACTATTAATAGTTGATCATTTATTTTAGAGACATAGATGTGATCATTTATTCCGTTTGGCATTTTATTTTAGTATTTGTTCTCTTTTATCCTTTTCCCGAGTCTTCAACAATAGAGAATCAGAAAAAAGTTTATTTACATTGCAATTAGTTTTCTATTTTAATTTTCTTACAAGATTTGCACAAGAATGATAACAAAATCATGTAGGCCTTTGCACAAAATTGAATCAGATTTCATAACGATGCCAGTATTCTGTAAATATCTATCATGATCAGGTTTTTTATTTTGTTTATTTTTTGACCTATTTTAAATTAACTTTTCCTTTTCCCTTTTTCCAAATTCATGGTTGATTCATAATATAAGTAATTCATAAAAGATCCTTTGAAATGTTAATTATAAATAGAATTGCATTTTTGTTTAAGTTTATTATAGGTTTTTGAAGCTGACCAATTTATCATAGGTTCTTAGCAAACACTTCCTCTTGCTAGGTAGATGGTGGGTTTGACTCTCTCTCTCTCTCTCTCTCTCTCTCTCTCTCTGTGTGTGTATGCATTTCCCACTACGTTTCATGTTTCATCTTTTTCTTTATGTTTTGTATGTATGCAATGAGTGATCTGGTTATTTTCTTGATTATCTTTTTCATTTTGCATATGGTGGGTTGTCAATAAGAAGTCAAAGGGAAAGATGTGGTTGCAAGCAAAATTTCCACAAAAAGTGTAGGGGATCAACCAGATTCCAAGGAGTACAATTTCAAAGAAGTTCATTTGCATTGCTAGCTTCTGTGTTGGATTGTTCCTCGTGAATTGGTATACTCTTTTCGTTGGAATTATTTAGTTACTTTTATGTGTTACTCATAATTTTTATCAATTTCTTTCTTTTTATCTCATTGTCAGATGACTTTAGTTGAACCAAATCAAAATAACGATTGCCAGGTGAAATGTCTTTCTCTTGGCCAGCTTGACTCAGACACCCATGGCTTGAGCCTGTACACATCTCATTTCATCTCAAGATTGGCAATGTTTTGATCCTTTACTTTTCACTAAGAAACGCTTTTTGCTTCTTTCTGAAATTTAGTTTCTCATGCATTTATTCTTAGGCCATTGAATATGCATGTGAGATGTGTCCCCATGTTGTAGACAAAAGAGAGTGTGAATATCAATTTGGCAAGTAACTGTAGTAGGATGGTGCTTCCTATTTCTTGAGGAAAGAAATAATTTCATATATATTGTGTAACTTGAAATTTTTAAGTAAATCAATTAATTAGAGTAATTTACTCAAATTGCCACGTTGTATTAATTTTTAAAATATTTGTTTTTTATTTTACATGCATTTAGGATTTTAAGTGAAGATTAAATAATTAATGTTGCTGCTCTTTGAATGTATGACTCAAATATCAGAGTTTATTAAGTGTTATTGCTATGTTTATTGTTGTCTCACCCACATGTAGGTTGTTAAATCAGAGCACGCTATTTAGGACGTCTGACAGCATATCCCGCCAGACGTCTGGCATGTGAATGGAATTGTATATTAATGTGTTAAATAGATTATTGTAACAGAATAATTTTTTATTCTCGCAACCACTTAAAAAATTAGGTTATACAGGTTTAACAATATTTAGACAATAATGATTATTACTCATGAATTGTTTAGTTTATTTGGCCAAGACATCCGGTGCAATGCATGGGTGAAATTACTAGTATGTAGGAAAACTTTACATAAATGTGGAAATTAGCCCATACACACCCATTGACCTTTGTATTTGATAAAATACTTCTTTTAACTTTTAATTGGAAAATTACAAATGTTGGGAATTCTTATTTGGGAGAATACGGTCGGGTAGTTTAAATAAAAAATAGATTTTTATTAATTATTTATTTTTCTCTCTCTCCTAACTGCATTAGGAATCCTGAATTAGGGTCTTCGCAGTTTCTTACGCCGCTCGGTCTCGTCGTCTTGGGCTCATCGGCAATTAAGGAATATAGACTGGGAGTTTGTTCTTTATTTCCTTCTCTCCTAGTAACGGCAATGTATTTTCTAGTTTGGGGAATGTTTTGTACCGGGACTAATTCTTCTCATCTTGCTGGCTCTAATTGCAGCCGTGAACGGTTTGAAATTTATAGGCTGGTAACTTTCTGGGCGCTACCGTACAGATAGTCCATTTATACTCTAGAGTTCATTGGCCGAGGTAATTTCTTCTTGGAATTACGGTATGAATTTCTCTTTTGTTTCTATTGTTCCGGCGACTATCAATGTTTCGGCAGTTTCTTTACGTTCTCTTGGTTGCGGCGAATTTGGAAATAAAAGGTGTTTGACCAACGGATTTAGTAAACAATATAATATGTTTCATGATTTGTCCCTTGATTCGTTTAGGGGAATGGAATATAGTTGTTTGTTTATTACTGATTGTAACTCTCAGTGGATCATGACATAGGCTTCAAGACAATAAAAAGCTTTGTTTAACAAGGTATTATATTGTGCTTATTTGTTTGAAAATCTTTGCTTACATGGATGTTTTGTTTTCAGAGATACATGGATTATTTAATGAGTTCCTTCGTTCTTGAATTGTAATTTATAATATAATTTTGTTCCTTGATTATTTATAATGTTGTCTGGGTTTAAGTCTGGATATAAATTTTTTGTTCTTGTTCCATTAGTTAATTAGCGTGTGCACGTTGAGTGAATGTTGTATCTATGTGCTTTTATACATATACGGTGGTAACACTTCAAATTTTAAATGGGTTGTCTATGTGGTTTTATATATGTATGGTGGTAACATGTTGGGGTTGATATTTTCTTTTTTTTTTTTTTTTTTTTTTGGTTTAATAGATATTTGTTTTGATGCAATCTACTATGGTTTCTATTCGTTCTTCATCTTCAAAAGGTACAGGTACTATAGAACTCCAATCGGAGTATATTTTGAAACAACGTTCTACTATGTATAAGAGCAGAAAGGTGAGGAAACGTGATAATACAGCCACTAGTGTACGTGATTAGTGTTTTATGCCCTCATTATTATTCAGTTTCCAATATATACACACATACACACATTCATCTAGTAAATTGCCAATACTTGTTTTATATTATTTTGTATATTTGGAATGATTGGTATTTTGATTTATGTGTTCGGGTTATATTTATGAATTAAAGTGTCTAGTTACATTAAAGAGAAGAACTTATAAAGAAATCATTATATTTAAACTTAGAATTAGCAATTACCTTGATAACTATGTGACTAGTTAAATGTAACAAGTTACATAGATGAAATATATAGTGGTAAAACATTACAAGCATTGGTTGTTTGTAAGTTAACTTACAAGAAGTGGTTATGTGACTAGTTACATGTAACAAGTTGCATGTAACTAGTAGCATGTATAAAGACTATATGACTCTAAAACTGGCATATGTAAGAAACAGATTATACATGTTATATCGTCGGTATCATATTACACAAACCTGGATATTTGAATCAATATTGTTAATTTGAGATGTGATAAACCGTTTAGCAAAGTTACATTTGGTAGTAATACAAGAGTATTGCACTATTGGTTTTGTTATACATGTTTTTTTTCTTATTTGTGTAATGACATTATATACATTTTGTCCATACTTCCCTATTTTGATTTTTAGATACAATTCAATTAAACTAAGTAGCATATGTCCTTAACCATCATACTAAAGGGTTGGGTAAGCAGTTGGCACAACACATTCAGGTTGGGCGGACAAAAGTGATGTCTTCCATAGACAATAAGCATGCTATTAAATATGAAAGGCTCAGCTAAAGGAAGAGCAAAAAAATGACCAAAACATTCCTCTCCTTCTTTGAATGATACAAAAGACTCTTTAGTGATTAATAATAATCTGCGTTGCCTACTGTAAGTATTGATCAAAAATTTTGGATTTTAGATGATAGTTTGAGAATGTGGTATTCAAGGTTATCAGAGCAAATGAAAATGAAGGATTTTAACGAACATAGGCATTACTACTAGTATTACTTTGAGCAAAAATATTGATTTCTTATATATTGAACTTTCAGAGAAAATTACATACACCAGAAGAAGATACAGGTATTCAAGAAAAATATTCAAGTAGTGATTATGTGACTAGTTACATGTGATGCCTAGTCACATGTATAAAGAGTAAAGTATATATGAGTCTATATCTTGAGATATGTAATAGTAGGCCTGGGCAAAAAACCCAAGCCCGAACTGGTTACCCAAACCCTACCCGAATATACCCTAACCGGATCGGGTAATAAATAAAAATTATGCTCTAACGGGTACCCAAACCCGAAACCAAACGGGTTTGGACGGGCTTTGGGTTTGAGTTAAAATCTGAAAAACCCGAAAAACCTGAACACTTTTTTTTTACTCCCAAAATTTTTAAATTCAAATTTCTAATTAATTTTATCTCAATCCACAAAATCATCTCTTTTATTTCACAATCACATATTCACATCTTTATTACACTCTTCTCCTTCACACACAAACAATAAAACTCTAGATCTGTGTAAGAGATGTGAATTTGTCATTTTCTATAAGGATTTTATTAGTTTCTATATATACGCCATGTGATTTGTGCAAAGACAAATTTTTTTATTAATTACTTGAAAATACGGCGAGTTTATGGTAAGAGTAAAAGCATAAAATTAGAATATAAATAAAGTCAATTAGCTGAACTTTGGTGCCTAATTGTTACATTAGTATCTAGTATTATTATTTTCATTTGAGCGTATTATATACACTTTAATTTTTTTTATTCTTACCCATTTAAGTGTTTCTTTTTTCCTTTTATGCGCTCATATAATATGTGTTAAATACCCAAAAAACTCGAACAAAACCTGAAGTGTTACCGAACCCGAACTGAGACTGAACCCGAATGGGCTTGCCATTTTCAAGACCGAACCTGAACCCAAACCGAAATATTTGGTCTGGGTTTGGTCAATCCAATAACCAAACCCGAAACCTGAACACACAGGCCTATGTAATACTTTATATAGTGTGTAACTAATTACATTTTATATGTTCTGTAGCATATTACACAACCCAGCATAAATGAGCCAATATTTTTGGATTTGAGACATGATAAACCTATCAGGAAAGTTACATTTATATAAATACAAGAGTTTTGCACTATTAGTTTTGTTATACACATATTTTTTATTTATGTAATGACATTATCCTGAACAAGGTTTTACGTGACATGGTAAACTATAGGTGTTTGAGAATCCGCTTAAGCAATTACATCTTGTCGTGCAGATGTAGAAGTGCTATTTTTTTTACTACAAGATTTGTTTCTTTATTTTCTTGACAATGTTGTATATCATTTTTTTGACTATACAAGAGCCGGATTTTGTGCTTCCTCGAGCATATTGGTTTTCAGCCAGTATTATCATGACTAATGTTAATGATGTTTGCAAGCATTTGCGCACTAAGTTTACTGAAGCACAAAAAGTGCTATTTAGACGATCTTGCTTTGCAGTTTATTTGGATATGGATAGCATATCTATTCAACAGCAGTTAATTAACAAGGTGTTATTGAGGGAAGTGAAGCAAAATAATCCCCTGGAGATGCATTTTGATATTGGTGGGAAGAGATTGAAGTTTGGGTTGACTGAATTTTGTCTGGTCTCGGGGTTGAAGTGCAATGGGTATACAGATAAATGGAGCTATAGGGATGGTGCTTGTAGGTTGAACAAAGTTTTTTTTTTTGTTTTTGATGATTGCGATAGTATTTTCCATCATGATGTGCGTAATAAGTTTATTAACTTGAATTGGGGGTTTGAAGATAATGGTGTAGTTGATCTAGGTAAATTGTATTTTATTACATCATTTCTTTGTGGTCCTGGTTACCCTAGGGCAGTTACTTGTGATATTATGAGGTTGGTCGCTTCCACAGATAGTGATGCATAAACTTGGGGTAAAGAGTTGATATTATACTCAATTCAACAGTTGAGGAATGCAATGAGAGGCAAAGTTGAAACTATCAAACTGGATAAAAAGAACACTACACAGTACAAGCTCAATGGTTTCGTCCATGCTTTTCAGGTATGGATTTATGAAACTATTCTGGGGTTTCCCCCCTCTGTACGTCATTGTGTTAGGTAGGCTCGGCCTAGGATTATTTGTTGGTCTTCTTCATCAAGTGTTTACACTAGTTCACTTGCAAAAGTGAATTTTGACAACCCGAAGGTGATTTATGCATTTCATTGGTTTGTTTATTTGTTATTGTTGTGTAGTTTTTTATTTTTCTTATTTTATTTTAAAATGGGTTATTGATAGTTAATAGATTTTTCTGTTTTAATTTTTTAATAGTTGACTGTGGTTATGGTACAACCCATTGCTGATGAACTCTTGGAGGATTACACCGTATGTATTTCTTCTCATTGTGGCATGAAGAATGATCTGAACAATGTTGCTCTCAATCCTGGAGATGATGAATACCCTTGTAGGCATGTTGATGATGTGAGGCCAAGTGTTGATGTTGGTCTTGCTAGGAATGATGATTTTATTGAATGTCCACCATCATCGAAGCCATGCACGATTCAGGAGAAGACCAAAAAGCCGATTTTTAGTGCAGAGAAGGTTTATCATTTGGTTTATTTTTATTTTTATTTCTTACTTTTTTGCTCATTTTGCTGCGTATATATTTCTTTTGTATGTAATTTTGAACCTTGAGTAAGTATCTATGTAACAATTATGAACTATTCATTAGGTTCGTCAGTCATCAACAATGGAGGCAATCCTCAATCGATTGAGTACGCTTGAGGGGAAAGTCCAACAGTTGGATGTAAATTCAGTTGACAAGTTGTCTGTTGAGGTTAATCAAATAAAGCTTGATCAGTCAAGACTCAGTCGAGAAGTTAGATTAGAGTCTGATGGTTTTAAGTTGTCAATGGATGATTTAGTGCGACAACTAAGTAATTTAGTTAAGTTTTCAACTCCACCATCAAAGATATGAGAAATGTCATTGTATTTGGTGTTTATGAACATTTGATTCCTTTTATACTTTTTCTTATACAGAGTTTTTAGATTTGGGCTACTGTTTAAAATGATATACATGTTCCTAGAAAGCATGCAATCAGTAATATTTATTTTGGTTTTTGCTTGTCTCTTTGTCTTGTCATAAAAAATAGTATGACAGTATAATGTAGGACGCGCTGATGTAAAGGATATATAGGATCTTGACTCCAAAGATTTTTCCTTACCCAAGGTTTTGTCTCCACAATTTAGGGTATGATCTAGTAATCATTTTATGTAATACTGGTAATAAATTACAAACATAAGTTAGCTTATTATTATAGATGTACGTTTAGACTACAAGTATTTTGTAATCTATATTCATGTAATGTACTATATGACATGACTTCTTCATTGTATGTTGTTTATGTTGCATGATGTGTTAAACAACTATATTTTCGTGTTTTATTTGTTATGGTTAGTTCGTGTGGTAATTGTAAATTTGTTGCAGGTTTTGTTTATATTTTTATGTTATATTTATTTGATTACATATGATATCATTATTAATAGGGAGTTAGGAGTGTAACACGTGTTGGTCCAGAGGAAAGGGGATTCCTGAATCAGCGAACTTGAAACTGGGAGTTGATTGTGTAAATTTCCGAAGCCTAATGATGGTGAGATTTGTACTCCTTCATTTAGTCTTGGGTTAGGTCTTGGACATCAAACTCAAGGAGATACCTTCCGGGACGATATATTTTTTACCGAGGATGTAATGAAACAACTTGAAGAGAGTGAAAAAAAGGCGTGTGGAGAGTTTAGCAAGCAGGTGTGTGACTTTAATTGTAGTTTTTTTTGGTAGGAAATCTTATTAGATATGTGTTTTTCCGATCACGTTGTTGTCTTTCTTGAGATTATTGTATTTTTTTGCGACACCTATTTGTAGGTTTAGAAGAAGAATACAATTCACTGTCAGAAAGGAATTGTAGACATTTCTTCAGGAGAGTTATTTGTTGATTTTTCACAAGTTTCCCCTGTTGTACTTGTATACATTTATTAATTTGTATTTTGTTACATTGATTGTTATCTTTTACTCTATTCGTCTCCTTGTTTCTATTACATAGTTGGTGGTTGAGGACACTCCTGATATTCTTGACAAGAGGACTATTAAACCAACTTGTTTTCTACTTTCGCCCTTTGTTAGCGGGTCATTGTCCCCATTAGAAGCAGAACAATCTAAGAGTGTTGAGCTAGTTTTGGCATTTCCGTTTGGATTAAGACCTTTGGAACAAGTAGATATTAACAAGTTTAATGAATGGTTTAAGATTGGTTGTTGTAAGGGAACGAAGTAAGCTTTTCTCTCTTGTTGGGTGCCATTGTTTTGTTATTCTCTTTAAATCCTTTTTTTTCTTTTTGGTTCTCTCCATTTAAGGATTAAATTCTTAAGGATTCAAGAATCAATCCACCCCTTCCACTTGGTACTATGGATTCTGTGGTCTAGGATTGGTGGTATGATCTTTCTCAATATAATCGCATGTTTGATGATTCGGTACTATTTGAATTCGTTGCTTTCATATTTGTAGTTTGCTTATCATATTTTTACAACAGTGCTGCTTTGTGGTTTAAAAACTTATTGGTTTTTGTAGCAGCTTGATGAGTGCTTCTATCATATTCGGACTATATTGAAATGTAGCCTTGATGTCACCATTAAGGCAACAACTACAGATACTACATCTGCTCAAAAGCTTTGTGGAACTTATTACAAATGGATAACAGATCACAGTACGTTAGATAGTTCTTTGGTTGACTTTGCATTGGGAAAGCATATGAGGAAAAGCACTATTTGGTCTGCGATTGACACTGTGTTAATGCACATGTTGACGGGAAATAGACCCCATTGGATTCTATTTGAGTATGTCATCAAAACAAGCTGTCTAAATGTGTACAACTCGATCTCTGGTTTGTTCACAGAAAGGGATATGCGTGATGATGTTAAGCCATTTACGAAGATGATTCCTTACATCATAGTATATGCTGAGCTATAGAGTTCATGCGCAAAGGTTGGGACAGATAGACTTGATCCTTTGATTGTCAAATTGTCGACGGCCTACCACAACAAGGGAATGGGTTAGTAATTTTTTTTATTTTTTTTTACACCACTGTGGTGATATGTATGGTCAATTATTTTGTTAGTGGCATTTGCTTCATTTTAATATTATTTCTTGTTACATTTATGTAGGACTGATTGTGGGGTTTTTGTAATCAAATTTGCTAAATATATAGCAAATGACAAATTATCTGAGATGAAGTCTAAGCTTAGCGTGCTAGAAGCAAGGCAATATCTTACTGTCCTCCTTTACAAATATGCATTGCGATGTCAACATGGAGTTAGTGTCAAGTGCAAGAGGAAAAAGTGATTTCTTTACACTAGTATCTCAAAGATAGTGTTTTAGTTCTAATTGGTGATATATGTAGTTAAACTTCTGTTTTGATACTGTAGTTTTGGTAACGTATTTGGTTTTATGAAATTACGATTTTTAGTTTTATCATATATTTGGGTTTATGATATATTTCTATGTCTGTTGTATTCAAGTTCTATGTGCTTACCTAAACTGTCATTAATTAAAGAATGTTAAGAATTTGCTTAGTCATCTTTTGCCATGTAAGTTATTAGGTGAAATTGGTTATACAAAGATTACGTGATTTGTAATAAATTATATAGATGGTAAGCAAAATATAATGTGTAATAAAATACATAGTAATATAATATATTACATGACTCAGAAAATGACTAAGCAACGTATGAAAAAACCAAGTTATGCAATATGCATCCAGGCATATTGCATTCTAATTATTTTCTCTATTCTAATTATTTTGTTTATGTAACTTGTCTAATGACATGTTAGTAAAATACAAAGTAATGTAACATGTTACATGACTCGAGAAATGACTAAGCACCATATGAAAAAGCCAAGTATATGCGTCCAGGCATATTACATTCTAATTAATTTCTCTATTCTAAATATTTTGTTTATGTAACTTCTCTAATGACAAGTTAGTAAAATACAAAGTAATGTAACATGTTATGTGACTCAAAAAATGACTAAGCAACGTATGAAAAAGCCAAGTATATGCGTACTCATCCGGAGAACGAGAATACAAGTGTAAACTAATTCAAGAGAATAACAAATCATCCACCACTTCGAGAACACAATGTTGTAGTAAATTATATGAGTCGAACAAGGGAAGAAAACTAATTATATGTGTGGTAAAAGGGAAAGAGGCATTACAAATTCATGAATTTAAATGAAAATGCCATTGTAATTATTAAACAGACCATCTAGTTTCTAGAATGTGAAATAGCATCTATTTTTTGTCTCTTTGCATTATTGGTCTCCAATGGTGTGGTACTTTGACATGATCTGTGGTTGTATCCAATCTTGCCACATCGTCCATACCTGCTACTCTATTTTTCTCATTACATGCTCGAAATCTACTAAGCAACTTCATTGGGGATTGCCCACATGCTATGATTTCCCAATGGTATACTTCTCCACTATATGTTGAAACATAAAATTGCTTGGTATGGTATTTTGAGCAAAAAGCATGGGGGGCAATGAATTGCATCTATTTGAAAATTGTTACAGGTGCATGATATGCTTGAAAGATCAATGATGTATGAAGTGTTTTCATCCTTCAACTCAAATATGACGTTGCTTGCTCTGTACACATGGTATGTGATTTGTTTTCGAAGTTCTATGTGAGTATAGCAATCATTTTCCAGTGGAATCATTCACGTTAGCAACAATAAAAAATAAATAATGCACAGAAAATACCTTCAACCTTGTACGTTTTGACAGGTTTTTGGTGGGTGTTGAATCCAACAAATAATAATAACTTGCTCTTGGAGTGTAAAAACTGTAGTAGTGGTGAGCTAGGTCGTATTCGCAGAGACTGGTCAGATTCAATTTTCTAAAAGTAAATTAATTAAATTAAAAATTGGAGGGGTTTTGATATTGATGAACCAAATAAAATAAAATAAATTAAAATGTAAATCCAGATAACGATTTGAAATGTGGAATTTCTAAAAGAATGCAAATTGACAAGGAGATAAAATATATGATAGATATCCAGCCCAAGGTATAATCTCAGAATTGATTCCAACAATTAATCATTGATGCAAATATAAATCTCTTTATTCTTTCCTTAAATTGGTTATAGTTATTGATACGATCGAACAACCTATCTCTCCTTACTTTTTTGATAACCAAAAGACGCTCGTTGATTACTTCTTTTGCTAACAAATAACCCTAGAAACGTTCTTAGGATTTAATTTATTAACAACATTAGGCACTAGAAAGACTACCAATTCTAACCAATGAATAGATACGATCAACTCATTTAAGTTAGGTTGCATATTTCTATAACAGGGATTGAACACCTTAATTATATCCAATTTGTTATTTTACCACTTAGGTCAGAATTTTTAAACAATTACGGATCTAGAATTCTAACTGGTAATATATCACTCTGACAATTACACAACGTGCACTTTGAATAATTAATCAGAACAATAATAATATTAATCACGAGAAATATATAAACAGGTCAAGAACAAAGAATATATTAAAATCAATTCGATCTCACAACTGTCATAAAATCAAAACTTCAACTATCCTTATGCCGAAAATATAAATTTAGCTAGCCATAAATTAAATAAAAATCACCAAAAAAATTTGTGAATTTTCCCGAAGTATTTTATGTGCAGTCGGCCAAGAATCCACCGCCGTCTTCACGTGTGTTGTTCCTGTGCCGGCTTCACGTCCAGCGATTCTGTCCCCCAATGAATGAATTGTCAATTTTTGTTTTATTCCCTTCTGGGTTCACGAGTCCAAGAGTACTAAAAGTCAAGGCCTTTTTCTTTCTTTTTCTCTTCCAGGCCCACGTTTCCATGAAAAATCACCAAAGTCCAATTGTTTTCTTTTGTTTCTTTTAAAATGAATCCCTTCT